>APFE030221680.1:10038-24139 GCA_000404065.3 Pinus taeda
CCAGTATCGAATTTGAAACGACAAAAATCCGACAATCTTTTCCTGTTTTTACGGTTAGAAAAGGGCTATAAGGGGACCATCTTTTAATTCCGTTTTAACGAGTGTAAAAGAAATGCTCGGCAATCTTTTCATTTTTTGGGAGTCAGGAAAGGGCTTAAAAGATGACTCTGATATTTTGGTTTGTGAAAAATGACAAGTTTCCCTGAAAATCCTTTTGTCCTGCACAAAAACGACACATTACTCATACCTGTTCAAGATAGGCAAAAATACATTGAAAAATGTCCTTCCATGGTGAAAAATAAACAAATTTAGTATTTATTCATCCAAAAAACCTATAAAAAGACTTTTTACCATGTCATTTTACCATTTTACTGTTGAGGGAGAGAAAAGGGCTTTTGGCAAGAAACTTCCCATGGACTTTGCGGAGAATCCAACCGTCGGAATCGAGTGCCATCTCTTTCAGGTATTTCACAACATCCTCCTCTTCATTTTCATTCGATTAGAATTTCAATTTTAGCCCTTATTTGATTTTTTGGGGGCTTTGGGGTTTTGAGATGCGCTCCTCGGGGTACTCAGGTCTCCCATGGGTAACCTGCGTACCCCGACATTTTCCTTAAAGGGAAAATAGTCGGGGTACGCAACCTACCTTCAGCCCAGCTGCGTACCCACGCTCTGTGGCTGAAGGCGGGGTGCGTACCCCGTGCAAAGCGGATTTAAAAAACCCCAATCTCAAATTTAAACCATAATTTTTGATTTCATGGTTTCTAATACATGTTTCTTGGTGTGTAGATTGCCCATCATGCTTGATTGGCGCGAAAGAGAACACGAAGATGTTGATTTGGCCGTGCTAAATCACCAACCTTCCATTAATGCGTTAAAAACATGCGGTCTTTTCAAATACTGGGTCATACCTGGCATGAGGGCCCAGGTGCCATTTTTAGAGTGGCTGGTCGAGAGATGGAACGTCTAGGATCAATGTTTTTACATCGAAGGCCACCAGCTCGAGATAGAGGCCTCTGACATATATTTTCTCACTGGTTTGCCTAACAGGGGCGAGCACCTGTCTCTATTCGGGACTAGGCCAGGTGGCCAATCCCTTACTAGCCTCCGGCTAGAGTGGTGCAACAATCAGAACCAGGAGAAGGGGATAGAAATCAAGTTCATATCCCGACCTGAACTTATGGTGATTGCTTTTACAGTTACCAGACTCTGCGGTGCAGCCGCTTTACACCTTGCCACTGGGTCCCAAATGCAGATGGCGATTGATTGCTACTGAGGCACCATTTTCAACTGGTGCGATGCTGTACTGGCCAATATGAAGGGCCAGTTGACTAGGACAAAGAACGAACAATCAAAGACTTTTGGATATGGGTCTTTGGTTGTGAGCTTTGCCTTAGAGAGAGTTCCAATGTTGATCCCACAGCAGCTCACAGTTGGGGTTGGGCCTCCTCGGGAGCTGAAGTTGATGCGATGGGTTGCGGTTATGGCCCGTCATCCTGATGAAGGAGCGGAAGTCGTCCGATTTCCTGCAGGTTACTTTCACTGGTTAGAGAACCAGGTCTTTGCCATTCAGGATTTCCCTTATGCCGGAATGGATTTTCGTGGAGATCCGGACATAGTTCTTCCACAGGGAGAACAATGGGATGACCAGAGGTATATTCACTTTTCACAGTTGCTTTTATCTATATTTTTGTTTTTTAAACATCGTTTTCAAAACTGACAGTAAAATTTTCAAAATGCAGACGTAGGCCCACAACGTCCAGCCAATCTTCGGGATTTTGAGAGGAGACATCCAGTTGCACCGCTACCGGCCCCTCGGGATGTAGCTGCAAAGACGCTAGCTGAGTTGGAGCAGGATTTGGAGCGTCTGACGACAGACATACTGGAGACGTCCATTGACGATATTCCTATCAAGCTTTAGCGTTATGTAGTTGCGGTCCCAGGACCTTTTAGGAGGTTCTTATGTAGAGTAGCACGTGCAGTGGTGTCTTATAGAGATCACCACCAGTGATTGGATGATCACTTTTGTAGACTCATGTCACATTTGGTTTTTTGTACTTATCATTTTTGCCGATCATAAGGTGTTTCTCAACCTATGATCGAGGACGATGTATATTTTTGACACTATCTATATATATCATTTTACGGCTTATCTTGTTCACATGTATGATGAAATGTTTTTTAAATTTACAATTATCTCAAATGTCTGTCTAATACTCGAGAAGCAATTGCATCTGCTAATGTATTTAGAGACCTTGGAATATGCTGATATTCAATGTAATCAAACTCACGTTCCAAGAAACGCACTCTCAAAAACAATCTTAATAACACAGGATTTCTAATGGCATAAAAACGATTAAGCTGTAATACAACAAGTTCCGAATCCAACCTCACAACCAAACTCCGAATCCCGAACGAAATAGATTCAGACAATAATTCAATCACTGCACTGTATTCTGCAATGTTGTTTGTCATTTGACCGAGGCTCACCCCATGCATAGAAACTAACTCGTCAGAGGGGAAATAAATAACCCAAGCTGCGGAAGAGATATTCCGTTTACTACGACAAGCACCATCAGCAAATCCAATGTACGTTTGGAGAGGCATCGACATCTGAAATATCAAGAGTAAAACCAAGATAAGCCAGAATAATGACGAAAACACACTCTCTAAGCTAAGCACACTATCTAGACTAACAAACACACAAGCTAGAAATAAAACCTAACTAGAAAGGAAAACTAACCTAACTAAAAATTCTCCATACCCTGCATTTAAGAATAATACCTCTTTAGGCAAAGTCCATCTCTGGGTTTACCCAAAGAGTCCCCGCCAAAATCAACTAGCTCATATGCCCCCTTTGCTAGCTTTCGCTTGACAATGTAGGGCCCATGCTACATAGTTTATCGTTAGCTTGATCATATAATAGCACTAGGTCTCCTTCCAAAAAATTTCGAGGGGTCACATTTCTATCATACTGAGCTTTCATCCGTTTCGCGTGAGTCTTGATTGCCAATGCAGCATCACGACGAGTTTCATCTAATTGAACTAAGTATAATAAACACTTCTCCTCTTCGGATGTAGCTGGGAGTAATTCGATAGCCATTTGAAGTGATGGGATTTCGCATTCAATGGGTAACACAGCTTCCAAGCCATAAACTAGCTGAAAAGGAGTGAACCCTGTTGATGTTTTCACTGAGGTTTAGTATTCCCATAGCACTGAAAATAACATGTTGTGCCAATTCAACCGATGAATACCAATGATTCGTCGGATCATGATAAACAGAACTTTGTTGATAGACTCAACCAGACCATTGGCTTGTGGATAATAAGGAGTAGAGATATCGTGGCGCAAACCAAGCTGGCCTGTAAGTTCAGTCATCATGACGTTTCAAAAATGGCCCCAATGGTCAGTAATGATCGCTTGTGGGACACCAAACCTAGCAATAATGTGATTGAAAACAAAAATTGTTGTTGTTTTTCCATCTACCTCGAATGTAGGAATCGCCTCGGCCCATTTAGTAAAATAATCAACCGCGAGGATGATATACGCATGCCCCCCGGCCGAGTGAGGGTTACAAGTTATAAAATCGATACCCCATTTTGCGAAAGGACCGACGGTAATTATAGGGTGGAGAGGAGCAGGTGGTGCGCGCATCTTTCGATCAAACACTTGACAGTTGTGGCATTTTTGAACCGCAATAATACAATCTTTGAATAAAGACGGCCAGAAGTAGCCAACGTGCAATATCTTTTGGGCTATGGCATACCCAGACATATGACCACCACACACTCCAGAGTGACAGTCATTCAAAACCCTTTCCACCTCTTCGTGAATTAAGCAACGTCGAAAAACCAAGTCTGCCCCACGGCGATAAAGAGTATCTCCAATAATTTTAAACTATTGGGACTGGAACCGAATTTTTCAACGCTCCGACTTTGAAAGTTCAGGCCGAAAAGATTGGGTCTGGAGATAGACGATTATATCTCCATACCACGGATCTAAAGTGCTGATGAGAAACAAAGATTCGTCCGCAATGGACTCTTCTGCCACAGTCTCTGTGTCAGCACGCGGGAAATCACACATTAACTCCGCGAAAACTAAGGATTTCTTAGACTTGGATTTCTCGGACTCCAAATCAAACTCTTGCAGGATAACGATCCATTTAGAGTACTTGCCCCCTAGCAGTTGTTTAGTCAAAATATAAATCATAGGGTTGCAATCCGAAATCACTGTAGTTTTACGAAGTAAAATGTAGTGACGGAAACGCTGGACAACTTGAACAGCTACCAGAGCCAATTTCTCCACATGGGAATATTTTAACTTAGTTGGATTTAGGGTCCGACTAAGATAATAGATCACATGTTCCGCTCTGAATTCGTCTTCCTGGACTAACACCATTCCAACAGTGGAATGCGAAGCTGCGAGGTATAAGAAGTAGTCCTGGTTGTAGTTGGGAGGATACAACAACGGTGCATGGGTCAATGCATGCTTGAGTGTATCAAAAGACTTCTAAGCAATCTCATCCCAAAAGAATTGAGCGTTATGTTTCAACAACCGGGTAAAACCCTTAGTGACCTCGGTGTAGTTTGGAATGAATCGGCTTAAAATGTTTGCTTTCCCCTGCAAACTTTAGAGTTGGCACAAACTTGAAGGAGGAGGCAATTTGATGATTGCTTCGACTTTCGAGGGATCGACGCGAATGCCGACTTTTGAATCAACAAATCCCAGCAATTGACCCGCTTCTATACAGAACACACACTTGTGCAGATTTAAGCGAATACGATAATGCCTACACCTCATAAATATTGCTCGTAAGTGGACAAGGTGATCAGCTCGATGTAAGGAATGAGCAGGCAAATCATCGAGGTATGGTCGCACAATGTGTTTGATGTCATGAAATGCATAAGACATCGCCCGTTGAAAAGTGGCTCCGGCATTCTTGATTCCAAAAGGTAATTTGCAATAAGCAAATGTCCCCCATGGACAAATGAATGTTGTTTTTGGTTGGTCGGCAGGTAGAATATTGATTTGATTATAACCCGAAAAACCATCCATAAAGAAAAACATTTCGCTTCTGGCACAATCATCAATTATTTGATCGGTATATGGTGTAGGGTAGTTGTCTTTTAGACAAGCTCGATTTATATCCCTATAATCGATACAGATTATTATTGTTCCCTTCTTTTTGTTAACCAGGACAATATTCGATACCCAATCCGTTAACGGGATAGGATAGATGAAACCTACTTTCAACAGCTTCTCGACTTCTGCTTTAATCGTAGCCGCTTTTCGAGGGTGGATCTGACGCAACCGTGGCCGGACGGGTTTAGCGCCTGGGTAGGTCTTGATTTCATGGACAACAATGGCGGGATCAATTCCTGGCATTTCCTCGTATGACCAGGCAAACACGTCATGAAATTCTTGGAATAGGACCTTGTAAGTTTTAATTTCGTCATCTGTACATGAGGAACCTATATGAATGTTCTCAACAATTCCGGGCTTCACTGAAATGTCAATGGGAATAGTGCGAGAAATATTCCCTAAATTCAGCTCTGAATCAGGATGTTTCGTTGGAATTTGAGTTTCTTTGACATGTTCAGTGGTAAAGATGGATGAGAAATCATTTTCAAAATGATCATCCTCAGGTAAGAACGAAGATCTGTGATGAAGATCTTCCCATGATAAATCGTCCACACATAGGATTTCACGAAGGTGTTCGTCAGATGACACAACTTCGGGAAACGTTATTAACTCTGAGGGTGATGCGAAAAGTGAGTCCTCATGGACCACATTCATTTGGTCAGTTTCGGTTGAAAGCGGATCGGTAAAAGACACTACAGCTTCATAAGCATTTTCATATGGACTCAAAGGCATAGCATTACCAAATGAGTCTATCTCAGATTCAGAAGGGACAATCCAAGGATCGACGTAAATAATGGTGTCTAATGTAATCATATGAATAGATGCAAATGAAGACGATGCGTTGATTGGGGGAAAAGGAAAAGTTCCCAGCAAATCGGAATCTTTAACTAAACCTACGCGAACGTCCCTGTAAGGTATGGTCGTTTTACCGACATGCTGGATACTCTCTGAAGAGGCTAGGTCGGATGCAAAGTAAGCCAGCTGGTCTGTTGTCACGATCTTGTCATTATATGGAAACTTTATTACTCTGAAGACCGATGACACGACTACTGTCATAGCATATGACCAACTTTGACCCAAAATAAGGTTGTAGTCCAGAGGGGAATCAACCACCTCCACATCTAGACTAACGTTTTTCCTTCCACCTCTATAGGCAAATCCTGTAGAATGCCAAACGGATGGAACCCACGACCATCAAAGGCCTTAAGGATGGTGGGGGATTGGTTCAATGAAGGAGAACCAAGCGATATCCAACACTGAATCGACATAATACACTTGGTAGCTCTCTCATCAATTACAGTCCTATGAACATGCCTGTTTTTTACTATCACTGGATTCTGGAAAGCCATCTGATGAGGTAAACGCGGTGTACTATTTTCTAGATCAAATATTATCAGGTTCGGATCCTGAATATCAATAGCTCCGATAGCTACCAAAAGTAATTTCCTTTGTGTTGGGCATGATTGCAGCACTTCCAGAGCCGACATCGCTGAGGGTGAACAGCTAAGTCCTCAACGATGTTATAATTTTGAGCCGCTCTCACATGTGGATTGAAAGCAGACTTTCGAAGTATACCCTTGGCGGGCGGTTTGATTACTAAGTCGGGGTTAGGTTTCTCGATTTGTAGTGGATCGGAACCAGGAGCTGAGGTTGAGGGGTTAGAGTGAGAAGATTTTGCTTCCTTGCTCTTACACAGTAATTTGTCATTGTCTCCCTGACAGTCTTCCTACTGTGTCATGAGTCCAAGTTAATCATGCTCATGCTCTCTAATGTTGCCAAATGACCCACTTTGGCAAATTTTTGTTATCAGCGCGACTTTTGTCAAAATAACCGCGCTGATGGGCGCTCCATAACAGATCGAACGCGCTGCTAGTGCGGAAGTACACCTATTTCCCACGCTGGTCGAATTTGATGAGCCAATGCGTCTGTTATTCATATCTGATCACACTGACATGAACTTCTTTGTTATTCAGCTACGATGTCAGCGCGCCAGTCCAGTTATGGACCCGCGCTGATCTAGTTTGGGCAAGTTTGTTCTAACAGCTGACCTTCCAGATGACTCCAGACCTGGTTGTTTGCCTTGTAAATGTCGCCCTCCCTTCTCTGGCATGTCTGTTTCGTCATTTGAGCCACCTCCCTTGGAGATAAGCTCATCCTCCCACCTTTCATGGAGACTCCTTCTCCTACTTAAACCTCTACCATTTCCATGAGCAGCTAGTTTTTTTGATATAGTTTTTGACATAAGAGGAATTCATAGTGTTTTAGTGCTACTCCTAATAGGCAGTTGGTGTGTTAAGTGTGGATTGCTAGAGAGCTTAAGGAAGGTTGTGAAGTTTTGTTGCCTTGTGTGAGAGAGAGAGTTGTTTTTCTTGGGAGATCTACCTCCAAGGGTGAATGCTTATGAGACTTGTTGGCTGGACCCTCTTGAGAAGGACTCAGGTCAGAACATTGGTTGTACCTTTCTCTATTTTTGATTAATAAAAGATTGATGACTACTGTTATGGTTCCATTCTCATTTGTCTTATAATGGTTAATGTGAATTACATCCTTTTTGACTGATGTATAGTTGCTTTTACTAGATTTCACGCTTGTGTTTGTTCTCTCTTTGCATGTGTAGGTGTCCATCCGCGAGGATAGTGGAGGATCGTGACCAACCAGAGCAAAGGGGCGAGAGCGGCATCCCTTCATCAAACAATAGTGTTGGAATCCAAGTAGGTGTTCATTGCCCACCTTTTAATTGCAACTAGGAGCTTGCATAGTAGCATTGATTGATTGTTGCTAGACCCGTTCTGGGCTAGTAGGGATCGCCTCTATCCGTAGAGGGGATTTACCTCTCCAACAATTTTGTGACCATTGGGTCCTGACTTCCAAGATATTGACCTCCCACCGGGAGTGCAACTCTTGGAAGCCCCGACTTCCTGTTCATTATGATGAAGTTCTGGCGGAGCATAGTTCATTTTCCTATGTCAAGCTCCCTAAAAAATGAAATTAGGTCTGGTCGGAGCATAGTTCACTTTCCTATGTCAAGCTCCCTAAAAAATGAAATTAGGTCTGGTCACAACATAGTTCACTTTCCTATGTCAAGCTCCCTAAAAAATGAAACAAGGAGTCTCGAGGATAGTTTTGCTAATGTATCAACCTCGTTAAACTAATGAAACGGCTTGTATCCGAGGATAGTTTTGATCTTGTGGCGACCTCGCTAAAAAATGAAACTAGGTCTGGTGGAGCATAGTTCACTTTCCTATGTCAAGCTCCTTAAAAAATGAAACTAGGTCTGGTTGGAGCATAGTTCGCTTTCCTATGTCAAGCTCCTTAAAAAATGAAACTGGGTGTGTTCCGAGCATAGTTCCTGATCTTGTGTCAAGCTCGTTAAAAAATGAAACAAGGGTTATGAGGATAGTTCTTTTACTGTGTCAACCTCATTAAAAAATGAAACAACTCCCTTTCCCAATCGAGCCTTGTGCTTAAGATCTCGTAAAATACAAGTCGAGTCTTTCCAAGATCTCGAACGTGAACCTTCATTCCATCCACTTTGTTGAATGCAATGAAGGTTGGGGGGCATGTCCCTCATTTTGCGTCATTATGCTGGGGGCATGCGAACTTATAACAAGCATAGTTTTTCATTTCAAGCTTGTGTAAACATGAAACCGAATCCAAGCAGAGTTCTCTATGGTTCAAGCTTGTGTAAAAATGAACCCACACCCGAGTCACCTTTAAGCTCTTTTCTGACTCGTAAAATATGAAAATATTGCCGAGTATTTTTCCCCTTTTTGACTCGCTAAAGAGAATAAAAACGGAGGTCTCCTTTCAGCTCTTTTCTGACCATTTAAAGAAGAAAAGATTGCCGAGTTATTCCTCTTGGCTCGTTAAACGTAAATGAGAGGTGGTCGCTTTTAAAGCTCTTTTTTCGACCGTTTAAATTAACAAAGATCGCCGGGTGTTTGCTGTTTCGCACTCATTATTGGCTCTAAAACGACGTGCTTCTGACCACTTTTTTACTTTTTCGGGTCGAAGTCACTATTTATGAAAAGTACTCCTTGATCATTCTGGTCGGGCGGTTCTTTCGAGCATCGTTTTATACTTTTTTGGGCTCGAGAGACACAACTTTACGAAAAAGGACCCCCCTGTAGTTTTCTTTTATGTTGTCTTTTCAGACTCTCTAAACAAGAAAAGACGCCAAGTTCTTCCTTTGTCCGACTCGTTAAAACTTAATGACATCGGAGTCCGTCAAAATGACGCTCCTCAAGCATATGCTATCCCCGTCAAGCTTGTCATCCAAAAATAACTGAGGTACTCGCCAGAAATGGTGGGGGAATAAAGGAATCATAATCGTCGTCATCGGCAGTATGTCGCTCTTGAACGTGGCACTGTTTGCATTCGTGTCTGGGTTGGGACATCTCATCTCGCTTCACATTTGCGTCCACGGGTTTGGGTTATCCTATTTGACCATTCATCTGCTCATTGTCTTTTCATCACGACCTCTGATCATTTGACCTCAAATACTGCCAAATTCGTCATTGTGCCACCGATATGTTCAAGAGAAGTTAGCCTCTGCAAGTATAACCTCCCTCCGATATCTCACACAAAACATATTGTCTCTTTCCGTCTCGTCTCGATGATGTGGGAAACATTATGGCCCACCTTCGACGAAGATCACTTCTTGTCGACGTCAGCTCATTATCCAGGAAAGTGACCTAGAGACTCCCTTCAGGTACCTTGGAGCCTGCATGCCCCAATGGCAGCTTCTTTGTGTTCGAAGCGAGGTTTTCATCATTGACCTCCGATCGGATGACTCTACGGGTGTTTGACACCGGCTCATTCATTCGCACGCCGTGGATTGTACCTATATTACCTTGAGGAACATCGTCATTATTGGTGGCACCTCTCACGTCTGTTAACAGCTTTCATCATTGGCTGGTAATCAGACGATGTTCAAGCATGTTCGACTTCGACTCCTGTATTCACATGCTTGGACTTGTACTTCGTTCGGGTTTGGATGGAGCACAAGACCCTAGTTCTAGTCTGTTGCGAACCAGGCTGCGATTTTGTGGATTGTTATTACATGACTCCTTGATGGATGGCTGCGCCCATACCTGAGTCTTTTAGGATGGCTGTGACCATACCTTTTTATCATCATGGTCTCTTCAGCTGGGTAGCTGCATCCATACCACAGACCTTCTTCGTATGTCTTTTGGATGGTTGCGCCCATGCCTAGACTACATGTAATTGAGATATCAGTTGTACATATGTGCAGGTTCTTCCTGGTGGTGTTCCAGTTCAGCAGTTTTGTAAAGCATTTCACCCCTCCCACTCTCTCGGGCTTCATGCTTTAGGGGGCATCTGTTACACAGTAATTTGTCATTGTCTCCCTGTCAATCTTCCTACTGTGTCATGAGTCCAAGTTAATCATGCTCATGCTCTCTAATGTTGCCAAATGACCCACTTTAGCAAAGTTTTGTTATCAGCGCGACTTTTTTCAAAATAACTACGCTAATGGGCACTCCATAGCAGACCGAACACGCTACCAGCGTGGAAGTACACCTGTTTCCCACGCTGGTCGAATTTGATGAGCCAGCGCGTCTGTTATTCATATCTGATCGCGCTGACATGAAATTCTTTGTATTCAGCTGCGATGTGAGTGTGCCAGTCCAGTTATGGACCCGCGCTAATCCAGTTTGGGTGAGTTTGTTCTAATAGTCGGCCTTCTAGATGACTCCAGACCTGGTTGTTGGCCTTGTAAATGTCACCCTCCCTTCTCTGGCATGTCTGTTTCGTCATTTGAGCCACCTCCCTTGGAGATAAGCTCATCCTCCCACCTTTCATGGAGACTCCTTCTCCTACTTAAACCTCTACCATTGCCATGAGCAGCTAGTTTTTTGGATATAGTTTTTGACATAAGAGGAATTCATAGTGTTTTAGTGCTACTCCTAATAGGCAGTTGGTGTGTTAAGTGTGGATTGCTAGAGAGCTTAAGGAAGGTTGTGAAGTTTTGTTGCCTTGTGTGAGAGAGAGAGATGTTTGTCTTGGCAGATCTACCTCCAAGGGTGAATTCTTATGAGACTTGCTGGCTGGACCCTCTTGAGAAGGACTCAGCGTCAGAACATTGGTTGTACCTTTCTCTGTTTCTGATTAATAAAAGATAGATGACTACTGTTATGGTTCCATTCTCATTTGTCTTATAATGGTTAATGTGAATTACATCCTTTCTGACTGATGTATAGTTGCTTTTACTAGATTTCACGCTTGTTTTTGTTCTCTCTTTGCATGTGCAGGTGTCCATCCGTGAGGATAGTGGAGGATCATGACCGACTAGAGCAAAGGAGCGAGAGCAGCATCCCTTCATCAAACAATAGCGTTGGAATCCAAGTAGGTTTTCATTGCCCACCTCTTAATTGCAACTAGGATCTTGCATAGTAGCATTGATTGATTGTTGCTAGACCCATTCTGGGCTAGTATGGATCACCTCTATCCGTAGAGGGGATTTACCTCTCCAACACTTGCCATCAACAGGATTCTTACTACCGTAATCTTGCGATCGAGTCGCAATCCTCACATGAGACATCATCAAAATGGGTTCTTCACTAGCACTCGAGGAAGAACCTATCATCTTAGTCTCCTGCTTTGGAAATGGATCTTTCAAAACAGCAGGAGTTGGGGAACCTTTGACTATTTTCACAACCTCTGCCCGATGAGGGCAATCTCTTGTATAATGATCTTCTTCACAAATAAGACAAGGATATTTAGGTTTGCGCTTTTCGTCATTGGTTTCCGATTTTTCTGTTTTCTCCTTTGGAACCTTGTCTTCTTTATTCTTCTTCTTACCCTTCTTCTTTCCACCGTTTTTTGATTTGACCGTAGATGTCTCTACGGTGTGAATATCGGCGGAAATTTCAGGAGAAGACTCACCTGTCAGGGAATCAGGTAGGGTGATTATGGGAGAAGAATTCTTTGAATATTTCTTTTTGCTCTTTTTGTTCACCGTACCGATCATACGATCAGCGGCATGAGATCCCAAAGGAGCAGCAGCGATTTGATTTGAACTTGGAAGATCTGGGATCTTCACGTGTAAAGTACCCGACTGAGTGTAAACCAAGTCAAGGTACTGCACCTGAGCAATGACTTGCTCCTCAGTAACTACACTGGACTTAGCTACATCTTCAGTAATCTTCGGTAATAATGATTTAACAAACCATTCAGCTAAGATTTGGTCTGGGATAAAAACTTTCACTAACCTCCTTCGACGTCTCCATTCATGAATATGATCGGAAATATACGTGGACATCGATTGTTTTAGTGAAGTTAGTAACTTTGTGCCATTATCATATCTGATCGGCAACTGAAAATGAGTTAAGAACGATGTGGCTAACTGGCTAAAATTGTAAAAAGAGGCCTGTGGTAACTCAATAGACCACTTGGCCGCGAGACCAATGAGTGTACGCTGGAAAAGATGTAAGCGGATCGAATCATCGAGATAGAATTTGATGCACACCAGAGGTGGTAAGTCATCACGTGATTTGACGGGTCCTCTCCAGACTTACCTTCGAACTTGGGTATGTCACTGGGAAACTTATTCGGCATTGGCGGCCAATATAGACGATAATTGATTGGATCGTTCGTTAGGCGCGTCAAGTCTGGTAAATCCAAAGTTGCGATAAATGGCAATTGCCGGTTCGGATCTCTAAAACTTGGGGTCACTAAACCAACCCCAGGAGGAGGATATCCAGGATAACTTGTAACAGGAATCACGTTCAGGATATTGTATCCTCCCAGAAAACTAGGATTAACCGGACCGTACTGGGGTTGTTGAGGTTGTTGATAAGTGTACCCAGGATACGGTTGATACTGGTAAGTTGGTTGCTGAGCAGAAGGACCATATTGAGGTTGGTACTGTCCCTGGTACGGAGGTTGAACAAATTGAGGCTGAGAAGTGACAACCGTACTTCCTACAGGCATCTGGACCAAAGTACAGAGGTCTGAGGAAAAGAAGCAGGAATAGTAGAAACCAGAACTGCTGATATTCCAGAAGAAGATGGGGTGGATGGAGAAGATGATGTAGTAGCTGTAGCAGACGTTCGAGGCAGAGTACTAGGTGTACTAGGCCCAGCCTGAGAGACTACAGAAGATGCAAAAGACGAAGCCATAGACTGGACGGGTTGCTGAGATGCACCAGCGGCCTGTCCAGGTTAGGAAGACGACTGCGCATTCGGTTGCAACATTTGTGGATTTTGAGAAGGATCCCACACCAAATTCGTTCCAGGGTATTGACCTTGAGGATATGGAGGTCCATAACCAGGTTGAGGGTAAGATTGATAATACAGTTGACCTGAAGGCGGTTGATACTCGCCTTGGGGTTGAGAACCCTGGGGCACATACTGATACTGGGGTTGCTGCCCTTGAGGTACATAAGAATATTGACTCTGGGGTTGATATTGATACGAAGGTTGACCTTGGGGTACGTAAGAATACTGGGGTTGACCCTGGGGCACATATTGGGCCTGGGGTTGACCTTGAGGAAGGTATTGTCCCGTAGGGACATACTGTCCTTGAGGTTGCCCCCAGGTGCAAATTGAGTACCCTGAGGTTGTCCCCCAGGCAGATAAGGAGTACCCTGAGGTTGCCCCCCAGGCGCATATGGAGTACCTTGAGGTTGCCCCCCAGGCGGTAACTGACTGCCTTGAGGCTGACCTGACATCATCAAAATTTCCTCTGCACTCAACTGACTATTACCACTACTTCCAGCTAATAAATTTTGCTCGAAGGGACGAGGAGATGCTCCTGAAAAAGTACCAGAAATAGACTGATACCCAACAGGAACAGACAGACCGCCGTATAAATAGCCTTCTGGAGATGACGGACTCGACATATATGCAGGAGGAGTAAAACCTCTAGGTGGAAAAGGAAAACGAGGTGGAGAAAAACTGACTGAGTTGTCCAAAAAATTGGTCAACGAAAGATACC
>APFE030221682.1:0-13461 GCA_000404065.3 Pinus taeda
TTTGGGTTTAATATTATTCACTTGGTTTCATAATCCCTTATGTTTTTTATTTTAATACCTTGGTTTTATTATTGCCTTGTGCTTCTAATATCAAGGGTTTAATACTGTAACATTGGAATAGTACAAAAGCTTATCCAACATAACATTGTGACAAACATTGTCTTAATATGCAAATAACTCTAACAATCATTGTTGCAATGTTAGATTACATTATGACTTATTCAATGTCGCATTGTTACATTGAAAATTTTGAATTTAAGATAAGGTTTATAATATTAGGTCTTTTAATATTTGGTTTATAATATTAAAACATAATATTGGGTTTATAAGTTGTAGTATTAGCATGTATAATATTAATATTAGGGTTTACTATTAATCCCTCGGGTTTCAAATATTATTCCTTTCAGTTTATCAATCCCTTAGCTTTATAATATTAATCTCTTGGGTTTAAAATTATCCCCCTGAGTTTATAAGCTATTGAGTTTATAATATTAATCCCTTAGGTTTATTAATTCGTCAGATTTATAGTATTAATCTTGTGGGTTTGTAATATTAATCCTAAGGTTTATAATATTAATCTTATGGTTTGTATTCCCTGGGATTAATATTAATCCTAGGGTCTAATGTTATTCCCTTGGGTTTATAATCCATCGGGTTTTTAATATTAATCTAATTGGTTTATTAATCCCTTGATTTTATAATATTTATCCTAGATTTTCTAATATTAATCATAGGGTTTATATTCCTAGGTTTTAATATTATGCCTATTGTTTAATGTTTATCTTAGGGGTTAATGTTTATTTTATGGTTTATATCACTTTTATTTATAACATTAATTCCCTGTGTTTAGTATTATTCCTATGGGTTTATAATCCATTAGGTTTATCAATCCCTTGTGTTTATGATATAAATCCCTTAGGCTTATTAATTTAAGGGTTCATATTCCTATGGTATAACATTATTCACAAGGTTTATAATATTAATCCTAGGTGACCAACATTATCTCAATATGCAAATAACTCTAACAATCATTGTCGCAATGTTATATTGCATTATAACTTTTTCAGTGTCGCATTGTTACATTGAAAAAATTGGGTTTAATATAAGGTTTATAATATTATGGCCTTTTAATATTTGGTTTATAATATTAAAGTTTAAATTGGGTTTATAATTTGTAGTATTAGGGTTTATAATATTAATCGTATGGTTTACTATTAATACCTTGGGTTTCGAATATTAATCCTTTTAGTTTATCAATCCCTTATCTTTATAATATTAATCCCTTGGGTTTAAAATTATCCCCCCTTAGTTTGTAATCTATTGAGTTTATAATTTTAACCGCTTAGGTTTATTACTTCCTTGGATTTATAGTATTAGTCTCTTTCCTTTATAATATTCATACTAAGGTTTATAATATTAATCTTAGGGTTTATATTCCTAGGGTTTAATATTAATCCTAGGGTCTAATGTTATTCCCTTGGGTTTATAATCAATTGGGTTTTAAATATTAATATAATGGGTTTATTAATCACTTGGTTTTATAACATTGATCCTAGAGTTTCTAATATTAATCATAGGGTTTATATTCATAGGTTCTAATATTACGTCTATGGTTTAATGTTTATATTAGGGTTTAATTTTTATTTTATGGTTTATATCACTTTTCTTATAATATTAATTCCCCGTGTTTAACATTATTCCTATGGATTTATAATCCATTAGCTTTATCAATCCCTTTCATTTATAATATCAATCCCTTAGGATTATTAATTTAAGGGTTCATATCCCTAGGGTATAATATTATTCACAAGGTTTGGAATATTAATCCTAGGGTTTAATTTAAATCTCTTGGATTTATAATCCATTGGGTTTATATTATTCTGTCAATGCGAAAATCAACCATGGTCAATCGTGTTTACTTTAGGGCTAATAATATTTATCTTAGGCTTTATATACATTGCATTTATAATATTAGATCCTTGGGTTTAATACTATTCCCTTTAAGTTTATAATCCCTTGGGTTTTTAGTATTAATCCTTGTGTTTATTAGTCCCTTCAGTTTATAATATCAATCTCTTGGGTTTATTAATCTAAGGGTTCATATTCCTATGGTTTAATATTATTCATAGGGTTTATAATATCAATCCTAATATTTACTATAAATCCTTTCGGTTTATAATAATCGTCAACCATGATCAAAGAGGGTCCAATGTCACACTGTGACACAAATTGTATCAATATGAAAATGAACCATCTTCAATCGTTGTCAACCATTTTCAACCATGGTCATTCATCGTCAAACATGGTCCAACATCACATTGTAACAAAGGTTGTCTCAATATGAAAATTGATCATGCTCAACCATTTTCAATCATGGTCAACCATGGTTAAACGTCACATTATGAAAAATATGATATCAAAATGAAAACCAATCATGGTTCAACATCACATTGTGACAATTTTGTCTCAATATGAAAATCAACCATTCTCAGCGATGGTCAATCATTACTAACCATGGTCCAATGTCGCATGGTGACAAAGATTGTCTCAATATGAAAATAAATCATGGTCAACCATGGTCAATAATTATCAATAACCATGGTCACATTATGGCAGAAATTGTCTCATGGTCCAACACCACATTGTCACAACCATGGTCATCCATGGTTAACCATGGTCCAATTTCACATTGTGACAAATATTGTCAATATGAAAATCAACTATGGCCTGCCAAGGTCAATCATGCTCAACCATGCTCAACCATGGTCCAACATTAGATTTTGGCAAAGATTCTCTCAATATGAAAATCAATCATGGTCAACCATGGTCCAACGTCATATTGTGACAAACATTGTCTTAATATGAAAATCAACCATGGTGAACAATGTTTGTTTTAGAGTTTATAATATTTATCTTCAGGCTTATATACCTTGGGTTTACAATATTAATTCTTTGGGTTTTTTAGTTTTTAGTATTAATACCTTGTTTTATTAGTGTCTTGGGTTTGTAATATCAATCCCTTGGATTTATTAATCTAAGGGTTCATATTCCTAGGATATAATATTATTGAAAGCATTTATAATATTAATCCTATGGTTTAATATAAACCCCTTTGGTTTATAATCCATTGGGTTTATAAAATAAATCATAGGGTTTATATTAATAAGCTATAATATTAACCTTAGGGTTTACAATATTAAACCCTTGAGTTTATTAATTTTAGAGTTTATATTGTTATGCTTTAATAATCTTCCTACGATTTGATGTTATTCCCTTAGGTTTATAATCCCTTGGGTTTTGTTTCTTTTTTTTGGTAAACTTGGCACTGCGTCCTCTATTTATATTAATTTTCCAAAATCATAGACTTCCATTTGTTCCAGGTGGCTTACCTGCCCGAAGAAAATCAGGTAGCCACCTGTCTACATTAAAATCTGTCCAAAATTTAAAAAGGTTTTTTGCTTTCCATCTAGTGACATTGTTTTGAATGTTTACACTACTGCTCAGATAAAATAAATTAAACAAGTGAATTCATTTCTTAAAAAAAAAACATTCAGATACAAACTGGATCGCTTCATCAATCCTCATCCAAGGATATTACTGGGGCTAGCGCTTTGGCACTGTAGCCAGGCATCTCACTCCTCTTCATATCCTGTAATGTCTACTCAATTCTCCACTTCATATCTTTTAGAGTCTTCTCAAGTCTTCCCAAGGCCAAGTTATTTCAGTAGGTATGTATCTAAATGTTGTTATCTACCTGATTAATTTAACCTTGACTGGATCTTTTTCCTTGTTTTTCTCCTGTGCCTCTGTTCCGTCACCCGCTGCTTGTTCTCGATTCAGGGTCATGGCCCGTGCCACCACATTATTCATTACCCAATACTGATATATGGTTTGTATGAAGAGGGAGTGACAAACTCAAGAATTCCATAGATCGGGAATCATGCATTCCTACTCCTCCATGGGAACGTCCTCATTCTTGATGTTGTCATTTAGTTCACCCTCCCAAATAGCAATTTTTCTCTGATGTCGGATGGGTTCCCTTCCATATATGCATCAGTAAGAGTTTTCATGTATTCACTGATCGAATTCCTCCCTATTTTCCTATTCAACCCGCTTGTTCCTTCTTCCTTCTTGTTATCTCTCCTGCCTCTCCTGGATGCCATGTTACTCCCTTCCTACTTGTAACTATATTCTTCTCATTGTTCTTTATCTTCCTCATTATGTAGTCTGTGGTGTGAGGTGAGACCTATCATAGAGCCATTGCATTTATCATTATTATAATAGTAAAAAAAACTATTTCCCATTTACCCATTTCCTTTCTATTATCCCTTCCATTTCCAAGGTTTTTTTCCTTCGAGATTTTTGTTGAAATGTCGCCAATCCTCTCCTTGTTATGGGTTAGATCCTTTCTTGGATCTCTTACTATTTTCCCTCCACGGCAACAGTCGGCAAGCGGCCTATCTGGTTTGGTCGTCCTCATGGGTTCTTCCCCAGATAAGGTTGATTTTTTGTTCCTCCCTTCCCAGGCTCTCCATGGTTTGTCTACATCTGCCCTCAGGATGCTGGTGCTAAATACCTCTCCTAGAGGTTTCTTGTTTCCCTCGTTCTCAATTTTCCTTGATTATTTTTCTCTGAGGTGCTTCCTTGTTAGCTTTTGTATCACTCCCATCGTTTCCTATAGGGGTGGCTATAGTCATGCTCTATCTGGGTTTAATTTGAGCTTTTACCATGGTATAGTCCTCTCAAGGTTCGAGACCCTCCCACCTTATCTCCCTATCCGAGTTTTCACAAGCACTTTCATTTTGTCTACACCAGTGTCATAGGAGGGTTTGGTTTCCTCCTTGACAGACTCATTCTTGTTCCATATTAGGTTTCCTATATTCCTACATAAATTAATCTTGAGCCTAATGAGGTTGGGGAATAGAGGAAATACGTACTAGCTTGCAATTCTGATGCCACATTCACTCGCAGGTTGGATCTTCACTCCTTGGCCACCTTTACTCTCTCTAGCTCTCGTCTCTAATGTCTGCATGAGTCTAAATATGCCTTGATTTCCTTTAAGTGTTATGCCTCTCTCCCTCATTTACCTTACCTTTACTACCACCTATCTGGAATTATTACTTGTGTTGATCCCTATGTCGTCATCTTGGAATGTTGCTCCGCTGTCCTAGTTATCATCTCCTCTCATTAATTCTCACTTTTTCTCAGCTGCTCTTGTTGTGTATGTGTTGTCCTTGTCCTGCCACTTTCTGACATCCTTCTGCCCAGCCCTTGCTCACTACCCTACCCTCTTCACTATCATGCTCATCTGTCATCGCCCTCATTCTCTTGGGAGTTGTACCTTCTCTATCCTGTTCTGCAACTTGCCATCTTACCTATCTACTCGCTTCATTTCCCTCATTTGTCTATTCCACCACTTGTCCTCTTTCTCTCCCTTTTCGGTCACATCTCCCTAATCCCTTTAGATTTCCTATATTTTCCCCCGATCGGGGGTTCCCCTCTCATCCTTTGTCATGTTATAGAATTTTTACTAAGTTTTTCATCTCCTCCATATGGGATAGCTCTTCCTCATTTGCATCCAAGGTTCTTTCTCCATGATTGCTCCCCCAGTTTGCCAAGTTATATGTTGGTGTGTTTCCTTTCCTTCTCACAAGGGTGGGAAGGATGTAGTATATCTTTTTGGTGTGTTTGCTAATATCCTACACTAGCCAAGCAATTCTCTAGCTACGGCTGATCTTCTCCAATTGGGTCCTTTCTGTAGCTATTTGACTATATCAATTACCATTTTCGAGTCTCCTTCAACTTGTAGATTTTGTTGTTTCTCTCTTATTGTGATTTCCAGCCCTTTTTTCAGTGCATAAAACTCTACTTTGTTGTTTGTAGTGTTACCAGAGTCCATTGCATAGATTCTGAGAGTCCTCCCCGTATCATCTCTCAATACTCTGCCAGTCCTTACCTCGTCGAGGTTCCCTTTCACAGCCCTGTCGAAGTTTAACTTGATGAACCCCTTTGGGGGTCTTCTGAAGTGGTTGACCCCCTTCACCTAATTTCTTTGGTGTTTCCTGGCTAGCTTGTGTGTCATGCTTGGCTTTAGGTTCAGGTGTGCCATTATATTTTTTTCTATTGGGTTAGTTTTCCAATCCTTCTCCAACCAGCTCTCGGTTAGAATTGTCTCTCTGATATTTTGGATAATTTGGTTCCATATTTCTATTCTTGGTCTACTTTCCTCCTTGAATATCAATTTGTTTCATTCTTTCCATATATTCCATAAAACAAAGCCTAGCGAGTGTCTCCATGCCCTATTCAGGATCGTGTTCTGGTAAGGTTTTTTCCTCTAGTTCTTTATCATTGTTTGAATGCTATTTATATTTCTGTCGCTAATTTCAAATATTTGTTGATGTTGTTTACACAAGTTTACACTGACTTTATAGGCGTTGGTTAGGTGCTCTATAGTCTCTTCCTATTCTCTGCAGAGGGCACATATTGATGGGCCTTGCATTCCTTTTTTTCTCAGTTGGTCCCATGTTAGTGCTCTCACATGGCTCAGGATCCAGGTAAAGAAAGCTACCTTCAGCCATGTTTTTGATTTCCATATGCTTTCCCATTTTTTTGTTTCTGAATGTCTGTTGTGTCCTGCTTTTATTTGCTAGCATTCTCCTATTGTAAACATGCCTTTGATTCTATGGCCCCATCTTAGAGTGTCCAACCCTTCTTTTATCGCTATTTTCCTTGTTGCCATTTCCTTTTCATAGAGTTCTCATTAGGGTTTTGCTGGCACTTCTAGCTAGTTTTCCTGTTATTTCCACTTTCTATGGTATCCTTCTAGTTCAAGGCACAAATAATCTAATACTATGTCGCCCTCATGTAAGCTAGTGAATTGGTAGATCTCTTTGAGCTACGGCTGGTTGTTGAGTTTTTCTCTCTATTGCCACGCTTCTTCCCAAAAGTTGGCTTTATCCCCTCCTCTGACTTCCCAGATGTTGTGCTCTCCTATCAAATCCCTATTCCCACTGGCCAAATTCCATATTGTAGAGCCTTTCTTCTCATTTTTACTTCTCAACTTTCCTTCTAGGGACCTAGGCATATCATATTTTCTCTCCCATAGTTTTTTCCAAACGTCTTCCCCTCCCTCTGTCCATTTCCACCATAACTTTGCCCCCATTACCTGATTCGAGATGTAAGGATCTCGAAGTCCAAGTCCTCCCTCTTTTAGGGGTTTACTCAGCCAGTTCTAGGATTGGAGTGCCCATTTCTTTATCATTCTAGGCCCTTGCCATATGAATTTTCTAAACATGTCTACCATTTTCTGGCAGATTGTTTTAGGGGTGGCTTGATTGGTAAGTTGGTATATCGGGATGGATTGAAGCATTTATTTTAGAAGAA
The DNA here is from genome assembly GCA_000404065.3 of Pinus taeda. Classification (NCBI taxonomy): domain Eukaryota; kingdom Viridiplantae; phylum Streptophyta; class Pinopsida; order Pinales; family Pinaceae; genus Pinus; species Pinus taeda. Next base: position 7,384 of record APFE030221682.1, read on the forward strand.
TGATGTGGATCAGGGTATTCAGCACCCTGAATGTCTAGTTTTGCATTCTCTGTTGAATCGTTCCCATCAAGGTACTCCAGTTGGCCACTCTGTTTTGCTGGTCACTTAACTGGATACCTAAATACTTTGTAGGAAAATTCCCAATTCTAAATCCAATGGTTCTTGCCAGGAAGACTTTGGTACAAAAAAAATCTATAATAGGTCATTCCTACTCTTCTAAAATTATCCTCACGTGTATGGATTCATCTTTCTTATTACCTTCTCCACCTCCTCTTTCATTATGACTCTTTGGAGAGCCAAATTCTGCTCTCTAGTTACTAGTTTGGGGATATGTTGACTAATTTTGCAAAGTTGTCCTCCGTTTTGATATTTGGTTCTGTCAGGAGCCCTTTAAAATGTTGTACCAACAGATTATCCATTTCATCTTTCTGAGTTAGCATGTTGCCTTGTTGGTCCTTTAGGGAGAATATTTTGTTTTGTTGTCTATGTTGTACCATTACTTTATGGAAGAATTTTTTGTTTCTTTCTCCTTCTTTTAGGCATTGGATTCTTGATTTTTGTTTCCAAAGGATTTCCTCTTGTTTTCTCTTCTCTTCCAGGTTATTTAGCACCAGTCCTTCCTCTTTTGCTAGCTCTTCACTTCTTCCTTCCTCTATGATTTCTATTGTATTTCTTTGATCTTTATCTGGAGTGCTTTTTGTTCCTTTTGTATGTTTCCAAATTCTTCTCTGTTCCATTTCTTTATCCTTCCTTTTAGGTCTTTTAGTCTGAGTTGGAGGGTGTGCATTTGGTTTCTTCCTTCCATCACAATCTCAATCTCCTTCCACAAATTCTTCATTTTATTCATAATGGTCGGTTCTCTTAGCTATAATGCCTCAAACCTAAAGGGTCTATTCTAGTTCTGATGATTCATAGCTATTTCTAATTTAATGGGCCATTGGCCTGACCCTAAAGATGGGAGGATTGTCGCTTCATAGAAAATATCTTTTCCAATGAAGTGTTATGTTGCTAGGAATCTATCTATCCTCGGTGCTATCTGTCTGCTCCCTCCTCTTCGATTGTTCCATGTGTATTTTCCATTTATGGTATGAATATCTACCAATTTTAGTTTTACTTGAAAGTACATGAACCTCTCCATCTTTAGCACTTCTCTTTGCAAACCTCCTTTCTTCTCCTCTATTGATGTTTTCAAGTTAAAGTCCCTTGCTATCATACACAGTTTCTCCTTGTGGATTTTTCCAAGTTGTTGTAGTTGGAGGAGGAAGCTTCCTCTTTCCATTGGGGTATGAGGGTTGTATACTGCAGAGACTAGAAACCATTCTCTGTTTCCAATTAGCTGGAATCGTCCTGTGAGTATTCTTTTCATGCCTATCTAGTAATCTATAGTAATCTTTTAGGGTTCCATAGTATTACTATACCTCCCTGTTGACGCCTTGAAAATCGCTGCAAAAACATTGGGGAAACCACCCGGTCCGGACCTTAGTACAGCTCCTTTTCCGTTTGGGATAGTGGCTCCGACTAGGGATAATGGGACCAGTTTCCCAGAAATAGATAAATGGGATGGGTGAATGATTTATAGATTACACTAGTGGTGAGCGAAAGGCTAAAACTATTAACAGAAATATAAATAAATGAAACTATCCCGGGAATCTATTGAGCTCTAAAGCGTAGCATTTGATGTTCTATGTCTAAAAGACAAACATATAGATGACTGTATCTTTCCAACATAGATATTAATTCAATTAAGATTTCTGTGCCTAAATAGTTAAGCAGAGTGGTTGAAGAGAAATTACCACACTTTAAACATCTATATCATTGTCATACACATGATTAAAAGCAAAGGCACATCACTAAACATCCAATAGTGGAATGAATAAGATCTGTTGTTATAGCGCATGCATATAATCAACGATAGCAAAAATAATTACATAACAATTCATATAAATAGAATGAATTCAGACCTAGATAAAAATATCATATGAGCTGCGTGACACTCCCAAATATCAATCGCTATGTGCAGTTCTTCCTTTAACGCAAAAACATTCTCAATCAACGACAATAGTGCGCAATTGCATAAAGAAGCTTCCTCATTAAATTAAGAACAACTGGTCAAGTTTCATAAAAGAATATTGACTGAAGCACAGTAGTGAAAACTTCAGTCTATTAAGTCTCTTACAAAATTTTACGACCCTTTCTAAAAAAATGAAAGGGTCTATAAATACAATACTAATTTAAATATCTACTAAACAGAAATGATACTAAATTGATATCAATAGCTTTTGATCCTATTTTGGCTAGCGATCTGGCAAGCTGGAGGGTGATTCATCAAGTCGGCTGCTTTCCTTTGAATCTGAGCTGATTTATTGCAAGCATTGGCTCAACTTTCGGAGGTTTGTTGAGGCACGAACTGAGCTGGGCAGCATAGGTGGCATCTTGAATATCGGGAATTATACACCCAATTACATCTGCTAAACACTTAAGGGTGGCTCTTTGTGTATGTGGCTTAATTAGGAAGAGCCAATATGCTTCCAAGTTTAAACTATTAATCCCGGCGATTAATCTTCCCTTTTCTTCTAACTCAGGATAACATGATTGCTCCACTGTATTTGTTGTTGTCATCTTTCCTGGTGTACATTGGGAAATCATATTTGCCAAGTAGAGAGTGTTGTTGACTAAATCAACTAGATTGCTAGAAGTTGATTTACATCTTGAAGCCGCTCTCTCTGCTTTCATCACCTGAATGTGCGATTCTGTGAAAAGTATATCCTTATATGTTTCAAGTATCCTGGGAAAATTTGATGCTTTTCCCTGATCAGAATCTTGCCAGTCAAGATATGCAGTAATGGCCTCTTCGGCTTGATTTAATTCATCCCTGGCCTTCTCTACCTGCTCATTTATAGATATAGTTAACTCGCACAGTGGCTCAGCTTGAGTGATCTGTTGACACAAGAGTCTAACCTAAGATACTAATGCATCGTTTATCAATTATGCTTCTTTTCGGAACTCTGCCACTTGCGAAGCACCTTTCATCTTTTCTAGCTACGATGACATTTGAGAGATTTGCTCATCTTTGGTTTTCATCATTTGTTCATTTACTGCTCTCAACTGTGCCAATGCCTCCGTTAATTCTTTCTGTTTCTGGATCGCACTTTGGTCGATCCTTTGCTTTTCTGCTTGCAATTGCTGGGTTAATTGATTGTTCATTTGCTGTTGTGCAAGCAATTGCTCCTCTGCTTGCGCTGCCTTCTGCTTTGTCTCAGCCAATTCCGCCTGTAATGCAGATATTTCTTGGTCCTTATTCTTCAATAGAAGGCTTACCTCCGATGCTTTGTCGATTGTTGCTGCCGAATAGGCTCCAACATACTGTGACAACTTTGTTAGGTCATCGGAGGGGTCCAATTTCTCCTTCCATACTACATTACCCGTGACTGTTTGCTCCGGAAAGATAGAAGGTTGATCAATCCTTCGTATTTTCCTTGATCGCTTTACAACTGCTCTATGCCTCGGCCTGTAGAAAACATCCAATGAAGGAGTATCTTCTACCTGTAGAATGATTTCATCGGTGGGGTCTTTTGGAATTATCTCAACATCCTTAGACTTGGGTGGGCCACTAGTTCCACTTAGAACCTGAGGTGAAGTAACATCTTGCATGTCGTTAGTCTTAGAAGTGTCTGTATCTTTTGAGCCTTCTAATCCACTGATGATAGAATGAAAGTGCTACCATTCCTGGAGCATTTTAGGGTCTGTGGTAGTGTCCACTTTGACATTAGTGGTGGTCAGTTGCCCTTTCTCAGTTTGAGACTCCTTATGTACTTGTTCCTGCTCTTTCTTCTTGTGCTCCTCTTGTTCCCTCTGTTGTCTATCCTCTGCTTTCCCTCTTGTTCTTTCCTCTCCTTTTCCTCCTGCTCCTTATTATGATCTTTTGTTATAGCAGGAGGTTCCTTTAACTGTTGCCGACCAGACTCACTTGACGATGTCACTGGGGTTGTTGCTAGTAAATCTAGAGGCATAGTTTGCAACCTCTGTTCTCTAAGTTTATTGAACTGTGTCAACCCTTCATCATTATATTTCATCCTAGCGAGTTCTTTAGCCTGACCTATGGTTTCAATTGAAGTGAACAGGTCATCAAATATATCTTCCTGATGCTCAAACTTTGTCAATTTGGCCTGTTCTAATGCGGCATAGGTAACTAGCTTTGGATCAAATGCCGTGTTTGGGATCGTGGCCAGAGTTAAAGATTGAATCTTTGTGGCTTCCTTTTCTGCATGTTTGAGATCATGCAGCATATAGACACCACACCTCAAGGGAAAAGAGGGCCAGCCTCTTTTCTTTTCTCTTTTGAGAGTCTGTGTAGTACTCTCAGCCATAATCTGATACGTGATTTCTCTTGCTAGCAGCTTATCTGGAACATATAAAGGGAGAACATGTGGGTTGGCTTGGCTACCGTAATCTCTAATATAGGTAAATTTCTCTTCTCCAAACCAACTTGCCACTGCTGGTAAATCAAAGGAAGCTTGATAGGAAATCTTCGGAATGGGTTTATCAAAGATGGAATAGTAAATGGGCACCATAAAGCCATTGTAGATTTGATACAGGTGGTGTTTGTAAGAAGACTTCCACAATTTTTGGTGATATATATGAATGGGTGAGGGGTCCTGTGCAGTCCAACTCCAACCGAGGACAGGAAATTCGGAATTGAAACATAATGTGTCTAAGATATATGCACTATAATAAAATGGGGGGATTTTCCTTTCAGTGACCACAGTCTTATTTCTAAAATCACGAACAACTACTGCTAGTTTATCCGAGAGAATAGTAGCCCAATCCATAATTATACTGTTTACTGCTGCCTCCATAAGAGGAACCATTTCTATGGTAAAACTAGCAGAGTCATGCAATCCCCATAGCCTACACATCATTATCCCCGCATAACAATAAGGAGAAGCCAAGGAATCAACCGAGTACTTACCGGAGGATTTGTGTTTGTGCTTGTTCGGATTTTGTCTCCAATCCTTGATGGGTTCGGATTCAATTTCATTTTTGCTTGCAAACTTCTCCAGGAAGTCTTTGTTATATATTTTCTCTGGCTCGGGCAAATGATACATTTTCCTTAGGTCATCTGCCTTGAATGATCCGAAAATCCTCCCATCTCTGGTGCTGAAAGTTCTGTCCAAGATTGGGATTTCTTCAATCGCCCATCGCACAACGTTTGTGTATGGGAGAATTTGCTCCCTGGCTGCTATTCTATGAAGGAAAGAGTCGGCTAAATCTTTGAGGGTACAATCCGACTTCCGTAGTAAATCTGCGCCAGCTTCTGTTACCGTCTTTTGTGGTTTCTCAGCTTCAATTAAGTCGTAAGTGCCTTGCCAAGTAACTCTGGTGAGACCCGTGAATGTAGTATCAGATATTAGGCCCTTCTTCTTGTTTACAGCAGCTTGTCCTGCGACTGGTGGAGCGGAAGCACCTGTAGTCTTCTTGGATTTCTTTCCCATCATGCTCAAACTTCTGTCTATGGATGAATTTTGCACAGAGAGGCAATTGCGCGTAATATAGAGAGATAACAATGAAAACTTGCAAGTGATGATACCATATGAATAGGTGCGTAATAAGGTATTTAGCCTTTAAAATGGGCGCGGACACAATCCGTAGAAAGATTTTAAGACATGATCCCATTAATTGGCCGTATAAAACCTGTCATCCTATAAATGCCCATTATATCGTTATTCGGGTGAATAATTCCCTTAAGCATGCAATGGACGTTTTGGCAGCTGAGCACAAGTGATCAAGCTTTAAATATGAATGAATTGAGCTATCCCATCACTTAACGGCTTTTTATTGAAAACTGCGCCTTATCGCATCGCATCGGGTGTATGACAAGTGCGCCTTAATGATGTGTATTGGATACCGCCGATCGCCGAATGCGATATCGCATCGGTGAAAAGCTCTGAGCGCATCAAGACTCAAGTGAAAATAAACCGCCGATCGCCGAACACCGATTGTGCATCGCATCGGGGCAAATGGCATAGGGCGCTTTGAGGTGTGCATTGGATATTGCCGATCGCCGATTGCGATATCGCA
>APFE030221682.1:19800-43692 GCA_000404065.3 Pinus taeda
GAACTACTGCAGGTGATTTCTTTGGAGGTACTTTTTCCTTTGTTGTGGCAGCACCTGCACTCCTTTTCTTTGAAGTTGTTTGGACAGGTTCAGAAGTACTTTTACTTCTAGTGGTGACTAGGAAGGCTTCTTCTTCATTATCGGTATCAGAATTGGGGAGTATAAAATCCCACATTCCATGGCATTCAACTACTTCTTCTTCATCGTCAGTTGGTGAGGTTGCCTCTTCTTCCTCCTCCTCTTGCTCGGAATCTGCATTAGATATGTCATTGGGTGGCTTTGTTTCAATTTTCCTATAAGTCCTAAATGGTCTTTTGTTTGAAGTTTCGGCCACCTATTTCTTTATGTCAATCATTTCGTTGGACAAAGTTTTCAGGACCTTTTGCAAACCTTCCATGTCATATGGGTCTTTCGAGCTTTTCTTCTTGGAGTCTTCTTTGAAAGAGACTTTTTTAGCTTTTATGTCTTCCAAGGCAGCTTTCTTTTCTAAGGCATTGATGCGTTTTTCCACAGCAAGTGCTTCTTTCATATTTACGGCTAAGGTAGGCTTCCCAGCCCTATCTACAAAAATGGCTATATTGGCAGGTAGGGCAGTGATATACCATTCGCTTCGAATTTGTTCACTGGGTTTGGAAGCCGTAGGGATTTTGTTCAGGAGTTTATTGAAGCGAGCATTAAATTCCTTAATTGGTTCCCTATGCTCTATTCTTAGGTTGGAGAGATCGTTTATTAAAGTAGCCAAAGACCTATCATCTCCATATTTGGTAAGAAACTGCTCTTGGCAGGTGTCCCAACTGGTAATGCAACCAGAGGGTAAAGAGAAATACCAGGATCCTGCTGATCCTTGCAAAGTGTAAGGGAAAAGTCTAACAAAAACATCTTGTTGTGTTACCCCTTTCAAGTTTACTGCCAACATGAAATTATTAATGTGCTCTTCGGCCTGGGTTCCATCATCTGGATTAAACTTGGGGAGCCATTTTTCTGGATAATCTGGTAATGGATGTAATGATGCAGGCATATTGACTGCACCAGGTCTGGTCCATGGATCTACCATTGTAATAGCACCAGTGGTTGATACTACCGTTGGGATTCCAGATGTATGGGAAGTAAATAATATCGAGGAATGAGCAGATTGAGATGTTGAGGCTTCTATTCCCTGGTGAACAACAATATGTAATGGAGGAGTGGATGGTTGACTTTGCAGATGGGGAGATGAAATGGATAATGTGGATGAAAGCTCTCCCCTATCAGATCCTTCAGTATATTTCTTGGCCTTTTTCCTTTTGGGTAAAGGGAACTCAGTGGGTTCAATACCAAGCTTTTCGCTTTTAAGTCTGGTAAGTGGATGAGATAAATTGAACTGCGAAGTCACACTGCTTTGTGATACCTCAGATTTCTGTGGCGAAATCGAGAAGCTCTGAAGTTTGTGGATAAGAGACTGGACTTCAGGGGATTCAAGACTTAATTGTTATGGAGTATGATGGGTTTGAGCAGTGGTAGTTGATTCCTCTTCTTCTTGATTGTATGTTGGAGAACCAGCATGCGATCGAGAATAACGAGGAGATTTGGAGGGAGAATTACTCTTAGAATGGCTTGCAGATTTGGGTTTGCTTGCCATTCATAGTCAGGGCCCTCCTTCTAGCGCCAAAAATGTTGATGCCTTGAAAATCGCTGCAACAACATTGGGGAAACCACCCAGTCCGGACCTTAGTACAGCTCCTTTTCCATTTGGGATAGTGGCTCCTACTGGGGATAATGGGACCAGTTTCCCAGAAATAGATAAATGGGATGGGTGAATGATTTATAGATTACACTAGTGGTGAGCGAAAGGCTAAAACTACTAATAGAAATATAAATAAATGAAACTATCCCGGGAATCTATTGAGCTCTAAAGCGTAGCGTTTGATGTTCTATGTCTAAAAGACAAGCATATAGATGACTGTATCTTCCAACATAGATATTAAATCAATTAAGATTGCTATGCCTAAATAGTTAAGCAGAGCGATTAAAGCAAAATTACCACACTTTAAACATCTATATCATTGTCATACACACGATTAAAAGAAAAAGCACATCACTAAACATCCAATAGTGGAATGAATAAGATCTGCTGTTATAGCGCATGCATATAAGCAACGATAGCAAAAATAATCACATAACAATTCATATAAACGGAATGAATTCAGAAATAGATAAAAATACCATATGAGCTACGTGACACTCCCAGATATCAATCGCTATGTGCAGTTATTCCTTTAACGCAAAAACATTCTCAATCAACGACAATAGTGCACAATTGCATAAAGAAACTTCCTCATTAAAGTAAGAACAACTGGTCGAGTTTCATAAAAGAATATTGGCTGAAGCACAGTAGTGCAAACTTCAGTCTGTTAAGTCTTTTACAAAATTTTACGACCCTTTCTAAAAACATGAAAGGGTCTATAAATAAAATACTAATTTAAATATCTACTAAACATAAATGCTACTAAATTGATATCAATAACTCTTGATCCTATTTTGGCTAGCGATCTGGCAAGCTGGAGGGTGATTCATCAAGTCAGCTGCTTTCCTTTGAATCTGAGCTGATTTATTGCAAGCATTGGCTCAACTTCCGGAGGTTTGTTGAGGTGCGAACTGAGCTGGGCAGCATAGGTGGCATCTTGAATATCGGGAATTATACACCCGATTGCATCTGTTAAACACTTAAGGGTGGCTCTTTGTGTATGTGGCTTAATTAGGAAGAGCCACTATGCTTCCAAGTTTAAACTATTAATCCAGGTGATTAATCTTCCCTTTTCTTCTAACTCAGGATAACATGATTGCTCCACTGTATTTGTTGTTTTCATCTTTCCTGGTGTACATTGGGAAATCATATTTGCCAAGTAGAGAGTGTTGTTGACTAAATCAACTAGATTGCTAGAAGTTGATTTACATCTTGAAGCCGCTCTCTCTGCTTTCATCACCTGAGTGTGCCATTCTGTGAAAAGTATATCCTTATATGTTTCAAGTATCTTGGGCAAATTTGCTGCTTTTCCCTGATCAGAATCTTTCCAGTCAAGATATGCAGTAATGGCCTCTTCGGCTTGATTTAATTCATCCCTGGCCTTCTCTACCTGCTCATTTATAGATATAGTTAACTCGCACAGTGGCTCAGCTTGAGCGATCTGTTGACACAACAGTCTAACCTGAGATACTAACGCATCATTTATCAATGATGCTTCTTTTCTGAACTTTGCCACTTGCGAAGCACCTTTCATCTTTTCTAGCTGCAATGACATTTGAGCGATTTGCTCATCTTTGGTTTTCATCATTTGTTCATTTGCTGCTCTCAACTGTGCCAATGCCTCCGTCAATTCTTTCTGTTTCTGGATCGCACTTTGGTCGATCCATTGCTTTTCTGCTTGCAATTGCTGGGTTAATTGATTGTTCATTTGCTGTTGTGCGAGCAACTGCTCCTCTGCTTGCACTGCCTTCTGCTTTGTCTCAGCCAATTCCGCTTGTAATGCAGAGATTTCTTGGTCCTTATTCTTCAATAGAAGGCTTACCTCCGATGCTTTGTCGATTGTTGCTGCCGAATAGGCTCCAGCATACTGTGACAAATTTGTTAGGTCATCGGAGGGGTCCAATTTCTCCTTCCATACTACATTACCCGTGACTATTTGCTCCGGAAAGATAGAAGGTTGATCAATCCTTCGTCTTTTCCTTGATCACTTTACAACTGCTCTATGCCTCGAGCTGTAGAAAACATCCAATGGAGGAATATCTTCTACCTGCAGAATGATTTGATCGGTGGGGTCTTTTGGAATTATCTCAACATCCTTAGACTTGGGTGGGCTGCTGGTTCCACTTAGAACCTGAGGTGAAGTAACGTCTTGCATGTCATTAGTCTTAGAAGTGTCTGTATCTTTTGAGCCTTCTAATCCACTGATGATAGAATGAAAGTGCTGCCATTCCTGGAGCATTTTAGGGTCTGTGGTAGTGTCCATATTGACATTAGTGGTGGTTAGTTGCCCTTTCTCAGTTTGAGACTCCTTTTGTACTTGTTCCTGCTCTTTCTTCTTGTGCTCCTCTTGTTCCCTCTGTTGTCTATCCTCTGCTTTCCCTCTTGTTCTTTCCTCTGCTTTTCCTCCTGCTCCTTATTATGATCTTTTGTTATAGCAGGAGGTTCCTTTAACTGTTTCCGACCAGACTCGCTTGACGATGTCGTTGGGGTCGTTGCTAGTAAATCTAGAGGCAGAGTTTGCAACCTCTGTTCTCTAAGTTTATTAAACTCTGTCAACCCTTCATCATGATATTTCATCCTAGCGAGTTCTTTAGCCTGACCTATGGTTTCAATTGAAGTGAACAGGTCATCAAATATATCTTCCTGATCCTCAAACTTTGTCAATTTGGCCTGTTCTAATGCGGCATAGGCAACTAGCTTTGGATCAAATGCCCTGTTTGGGATCGTGGCCAGAGTTAAGGATTGAATCTTTGTGGCTTCCTTTTCTGCATGTTTGAGATCATGCAGTGTATAGACACCACACCTCAAGGGAAAAGAGGGCCAGCCTCTTTTCTTTTCTCTTTTGAGAGTTTGTGTAGTACTCTCAGCCATAATTTGATACGCGATTTCTCTTGCTAGCAGCTTATCTGGAACATATAAAGGGAGGACATGTGGGTTGGCTTGGCTGCCGTAAACTCTGATATAGGTAAATTTGTCTTCTCCAAACCAACTTGCCACTGCTGGTAAATCAAAGGAAGCTTGATAGGAAATCTTTGAAATGGGTTTATCAAAGATGGAATAGTAAATGGGCACCATAAAGCCATTGCAGATTTGATACAGGTGGTGTTTGTAAAAAGACTTCCACAATTTTTGGTGATATATATGAATGGGTGAGGGGTCCTGTGCAGTCCAACTCCAACCGAGGACAAGAAATTCGGAATTGAAACATAATGTGTCTAAGATATATGCACTATAATAAAATGGGGGGATTTTCCTTTCAGTGACCACAGTCTTATTTCTAAAATCACGAACAGCTACTGCTAGTTTATCCGAGAGAATAGTAGCCCAATCCATAATTATACTGTTTACTGCTGCCTCCATAAGAGGAACCATTTCTATGGTAAAACTAGCAGAGTCATGCAATCCCCATAGCCTACACATCATTATTCCCGCATAACAATAAGGAGAAGCCAAGGAATCAACCGAGTACTTACCGGAAGATTCGTGTTTGTGCTTGTTCGGATTTTGTCTCCAATCCTTGATGGGTTCGGATTCAATTTAATTTTCGCTTGCAAACTTCTCCAGGAAGTCTTTGTTATATATTTTCTCCGGCTCGGGCAAATGATACATTTGCCTTAGGTCATCTACCTTGAGTGATCCGAAAATCCTCCCATCTTTGGTGCTGAAAGTTCTGTCCAAGATTGGGATTTCTTCAATCGCCCATCACACAACGTCTGTGTATGGGAGAATTTTCTCCCTGGCTGCTATTCTGTGAAGGAAAGAGTCGGCTCAATCTTTGAGAGTACAATCAGAATTCCGTAGTAAATCCGCGCCAGCTTCTGTTACCGTCTTCTGTGGTTTCTCGGCTTCAATTAGGTCGTAAGTGCCTTGCCAAGTAACTCTGGTTAGACCCGTGCATGTAGTATCAGATATTAGGCCCTTCTTCTTGTTTACAGCAGCTTGTCCTGCGACTGGTGGAGCGGAAGCACCCGCAGTATTCTTGGTTTTCTTTCCCATCTTGCTCAAACTTCTGTCTATGGATGAGTTCTGCACAGAGAGGCAATTGCGCGTAATACAGAGAGATAACAATGAAAACTTGCAAGTGACGATAACATATGAATAGGTGCGTAATAAGGTATTTAGCCTTTAAAATGGGCGTGGACACAATCCATAGAAAGATTTTAAGACATGATCCCATTAATTGGCCGTATAAAACATGTCATCCTATAAATGCCCATTATATCGTTATTCGGGTGAATAATCCCCTTAAGCATGCAATGGACGTTTTGGCGGCTGAGCGCAAGTGATCAAGCTTTAAATATGAATGAATTGAGCTATCCCATCATTTAACAGCTTTTTATTGAAAACTGTGCTTTATCGCATCGCATCGGGTATATGACAAGCGTGCCTTAACGATGTGCATTGGATACCGCCGATCGCCGAATGCGATATCGCATCGGTGAAATGCTCTGAGAGCATCAAGACTTAAGTGAAAGTAAACCGCCGATCGCCGATCGCCGATTGCGCATCGCATCGGGGCTAATGGCATGGGGCGTTTTGAGATGTGCATGGAGTATTGCCGATCGTCGATTGTGATATCGCATCGGCGGAAAGCTTTGTTCCACTTATATATATTTCTTATGTCATTGCGATATGCGATCTTGCAATCACTTTATCGCAATGACTAAGATTCACTTTATTTCTTTAAATGGGTTTGTTCAAAAAGGGTTTTATAACATGCATTCATTTGATTATCGAACTTTTTGAACAATAAAAGTATTGATATCAATTTTACTTTAAAGGGACCCATTTCATAGGTTGATGTTTTCTGAATAAAAATGATATGAAATGGGGGGTTGTTTGTAGAGCACAACACTCCCACACTACCTTTCGCATCTATTGACATGCATTTATATTTTGGTTTTATTTTATTTAGTATTTCCTCCATTTTCTTTCCTCAAATTTTTGTTTCCTATATCAACATTAGTTGAGTTTTTTCTTTTCTTGGCCTTTCCGCTAAGTGTCTCTGTTTTCCTTTACTATTAAGGCCTCTTATATTCCAAGATGTGATTATCATTGGGGTTCTTGGTTGGTTTGGTCGAATACGGCTGATAGCGGTACTACCCTCCCTGTATTTACTAACATTTCTCCCATGATCTGTATCGATTACTATAGGTTTCTTCGACCTCTTTTCTTTCCACCTTTTGCTTTTCTCTGGTGGTCTTGAGTGTTGTCCTGTTTAAGGCCTAGTTGTTCTGCCATTTCCATTTTCCCTTGTCCCTGTTTCACTTGGTACTATTGAAATGTTTCTCTGTATAGTCCTTTTCGCTCTTCTGGAATGAATCTTTTGTCGAAGTGTCTCCATTCATTTAATAGTTTCCTCAACACCTCTTCTTCTAAACTTAATTCTTCTCCTCTCCTTGTATCGATTTTCATTATAGCGTTATCCATCTTCTACCTCTCTTTGTTTTCCTCCTTCTCTATTAGTTCTCTTTGTGCTTTCCTCTTGGGTTTTGAATTGCCTTGGCTTGTACTGCTTTCCTTTCCTTTTTCCCCCTGATAGTCCATTGTTTGGATCTCGTTGTTATCTTCTTCTTATTCTTGTAGGAATTCAAAGCTATTTGTATTGCTAGGCTGGGCTTGTTGTTCTTTCTTTCCCCCACTGGTATTCTCTCTTGTTTGTCTTCTTTTTCTTTTTACTTCTTGAAACCCTTCTTTGTCTTCTTCGTTTTTCCTTTGTTGTTTGTTCCTGCACTCCTCTTCTTCTATATTGAGTGGACATTCCTTAAACAGATGTCCATACTCACGACACCTTCTACATCTGAATGGAATATTGTCATAGTCGAGGGTTTGCTGCCAAATCTCTTCTTGATACTCTAACTCTACTGTGTCTAGAATAGGGCCAACTATATTCATGTAAACACAAATTCTAGCATATGATGTATATCTTCCATTTTGTGTCGTTTCTGCTATTTTGGCAAAACTGCCTATCGTGTTTCTTATGCCCTCTAGGATCTCTAGGTCCCAAAAGTCCATTGGAAGGCCAAATAACCTAACCCATACCGGGGCTACTGAGAATTTTTCCTTGTCTGGGTTATAACATTATTCCTAGTATCTCATGAACAATCCAACATTATAATGAAAGTAAGGGCCATTCTCAAAAAGTTTTTCCTTATCTTGCAGGTTCGAGAATATTACCATGAAGAATCCTGTTGCTCCTAGCTTTAGCTCGGTGTGGCCTCGGGTTTGCAATTTTTGTTGAATCCATTTGGTGAGATCCTTTTCTGTCGTCCGTACTCCAATGAACTTGCATATGAGCGTGTGGTCTTTCATATAGCTTCTGTATCACTCCCGTTTGCTCATCGATATTATAAATCTTGGTTTCTCCATCACGCATGGTAAACATTTGCCTCTGCTTCTTTCCTACAATCATTCTCTAAGGAGAGGTCTTGGTTTTATTATTTCTCCCACGACATTACTGGTGTTCTAGCCTTCCCCTGTCGCCTCATATTAATAGGAGGGGATCTCTCCCTCCTGTCCTCCTCTGTCATTTTCTTCTGGTTCTTGGTATCTGGGTTTGTCTCTTGCTACAGTATGTGGTTCATCCTAGAGCTACCTAACTCATGGCCACCTGACCATTGGGGTTGTAGAGCTCCTCATTCAACTGATTGTAAGTGCCGCCAAAATTTTCCATATAATCCCTTGGTTTTTAATACTATTCCCTTTGGTTTATTAATCTATTGAGTTTATAACATTAATAGTAAGTTCCATGATATGAATATTCACAGTTAATGTTTATTATAAGGTTTATAATATTTATCTTAGGGTCTATATCCATGGCCTTATAATATTAATCCCTTGGGTTTAATATTATTCCCTTTAGCCTTTAGTATTAACCCCTTGGTTTTATAATATTAATCATACAACTTATAAAAGTTCTATATTATTAATCATATGTTTTATATTCCTAGGGTCTAATGTTATTCCCTTAGGTCTATAATCCGTTTGGTTTTTAATATTAATCCAATGAGTTTATGATCCCTTCGGTTTATGATATTAATCTCAGGGTTTAATATTTAGACTATGGTTTATAATATCAATCCCTTAAGTTTATAATCCTTTGGGTTTATAGTATTAATCAATTGGGTTTATTAATCTTAGGGCTTATGTTCCTCAGATTTAATATTAATCCTCAGATTTAATATTTTTCCCATGGGTTTAAAATACCTCGTGTATTAATTTTTTGTGTTTATAATATTAATCCTAAAGATTATAATATTAATCTTAGGGTTTATAATCCTAGGGTTTAATATTAATCCTAGGGTCTAATGTTATTCCCTTGGTTTTATAATCCATTAGGTTTTTAATATTAGTCTAATGGGTTTATTAATCCCTTGGTTTTATAATATTGATCCTAGTATTTCTAATATTAATCATAGGGTTTATATTCCTAGGTTTTAATTTTACGCCTATGTTTTAATGTTTTTCTTAGGGTTTAATGTTTATTTGATGGTTTATTTTAGTATTTAGATCTCTTTTGTTTATCATATTAATTCCTTGTATTTAATATTATTCCTATGGTTTATAATCCCTTAGGTTTATCAATCCCTTGCATTTATGATATCAATCCCTTCAGCTTATTAATTTAAGGGTTCATATTCCTAGGGTATAATATTATTCACAAAGATTATAATATTAATCGTAGGGTTTAAGTTAAATCTCTTGGATTTATAATCTATTGGGTTTATATTATTCTATAAATATGAAAATCAACCATGGTCAATAATGGTCAACCATGTTTATTTTAGGGTTTATAATATTTATGTTAGGGTTTATATACATTGTATTTATAATATTAGATCCATGGGTTTAATATTATGCCCTTTGGGTTTATAATCCCTTGGGTTTTTAGTATTAATCCATTGTGTTTATTAGTCCTTTTGGTTTATAATATCAATCCATTGGGTTTATTAATCTAAGGGTTCATATTCCTATGGTGTAATATTATTCATAAGGTTCATAACATTAATCCTAGGATTTAATATAAATCATTTCGGTTTGTAATCATGGTAAACCATGATTAACTAGGGTCGAATGTCACATTGTGACATTGATTGTCTAACTATGAAAATCAACCATGTTCAACCATTGTTAACAATCATCAACCATAGTCATTCATGGTCAACCATGGTCCAATGTTCCATTGTGAAAATATTGTCTCAATATGAAAATCAACTGTGGTCAACCATTTTCAATCATGGTCAAATGTCACATTATGACAAAGATTATATCAAAATGAAAATCAATCATGGTCAATATGAAAATCAATCATGGTCAAACATGGTCCAACATCACATTGTGACAAGTTTGTCTCAATATGAAAATCAAAGATTGTCAACCATGGCCAATCATTACCAACCATGGTCTAATATCGCATTTTGACAAAGATTGTCTCAGTATGAAAATCAACCATGGTCAACCATGGTCAGTAAGCATCAATAGCCATGGTCACATTATGACAAAGATTGTCTCATGGTCCAATTCCACATTGTCACAACCATGGTCATCCATGGTCAACCATGGTCCAACGTCGCATTGTGCTAAAGATTGTCAATATCAAAGTCAACCATGGTCTACCAAGGTCAATCATGTCAACCATGCTCAACGATGGTCCGACATCAAACTATGGCAAATATTCTCTCAATATGAAAATCAATCATGGTCAATCATGGTCCAACATCCCATTGTGACAAATATTATCTCAATATGAAAAGAAACCATGGCCAACCATCTTTGTTTTAGGGTTTATAATATTTATCTTAGGGTTTATATACCTTGGGTTTACAATATTAATCCTTTGGGTTTTTGAGTTTTTATTATTAATACCTTGTTCTCTTGGTTTTTAATATTAATCCCTTGGGTTTATTAATCTATTGAGCTTATAACATTAATCGCAAGGTTCATGATATGAATATTCATGTTTAATGTTTATTTTAAGGTTTATAATATTTATATTAAGGTCCATATCCATTGGGCTTATAATATTAATCTATTGGGTTTAATATTATTCCCTTGAGTTTTTAGTATTAATCCTTTGTTTTATAGTATTAATCATGCAATTTATAAAAGGTTTATCATATTAATCATATGGTTTATATTCCTAGGGTTTAATGTTAATCCTAGGGTCTAATGTTATTCCCTTGGGTTTATAATATTAAGCCTAAGGTATATATATTAATCATATGGTTTATATTCCTAGGGTCTAATAGTATTCCCCTCGCTTTATAATCCCTCTGGCTTTTAATATTAATCAATCAATTTTATTGATCACTTGGGTTTATGATATTAATCTTAGGGTTTAATATTAAGCCTATGGCTTATAATATTAATCCCTTAAGTTTATAATCCTTTGAGTTTATAGTATTAATCATTTTAGTCTATTAATCTTAGGGTTAATGTTAGTAGGATTTAATATTAATCCTCAGGTTTAATGTTTTTCCCATGGGTTTAAAATCCCTTAGATTTCTTAATCACGTTTGTTTATAATCTGAATCCTAAGGTTTATAATATTAATCTTACATTTTATTGTTTAGTTTAGGATTTATATACTTTGAGTTTATAATATTAATTCCTTGCTTTCAATATTATTCACATGGGTTTATATTCGTAGGGTACAATATAATTCAGAACATTTATAATAGTAATTCTAGGCTCTAATTTAAATATCTTGAGCTTATAATACATTGGGTCTATAATACAAATTCCTTGGGTTTATTAATCCATTAGTTTAGAATATTATGGTAATTATGTTATATTTTGAAATATAACTATTAATATAATATTATATAAAAACATATCATATATTAATATATAGTATAATATTAATATAATAACCATGTTATTCTTTATATCATTATTAACAATTACAAATATTTAATTTGTTAAAAATCACTTTTACATTATTAATATGATAAATATAAACCTATAAAAATATATCAACCACATTTATGTATCAATTATATTTATTGATACATTAATAAATATACTTGTGCTAGTGATAATTCTTATCATTTAACCCAAAACAACACCATAGAACACCATAGAACTTTATATCAGTTTGGAAATTTGAGGTAAACGTCAAAGCATTTAAAATGAACCACAAATATCATGCTCAACCATCATCCATCTACCTCAACCATCATCCATCTACCAAGTGCGTCTGAACACCATAGAACTTTATATCAATTTGGAAATTTGAGGTAAACGTCAAAGCATTTAAAATGAACCACAAATATCATGCTCAACCATCATCCATCTACCTCAACCATCATCCATCTACCAAGTGCGTCTGAGTTGTGGGTCGCACTTAGAAATCTGCGATGTGGTCTATCTTTTACAGAAAGTGGGACATTAACAGTAACAATAATGATTACACTCCAATATTACGAAGTCTTGATATTAAATAATTTTATATGAATTACCCATCGGTGGGTATATATGACCCATCATCCCACGGTTTGGGCTCTGGATTGTACCATTATTTCACTCAAGCTGCTGTTGCAGCTACTTATTCTCCAATGAAACTTATCCATCGACTTACTTATTTAATAATAAATTATCATTGATTCATCTCTTCCAAGGAAGCAAAAAATTTAACTTTGGTTTGATGCAGGCAATAGAAGGTACTGATTTTGCACCATCCATTCCAAATCCCAGTGCCTGCTACCAATGTTTCTTAGCGTCCAATATGCCCAGCCGAAAGAAGCTTCACCGTATACTTGTAACTGTGCATCTCCGTACCTTTGATAATCCGACTGTGCCGCACTGTTCAGTTCCCACTCATCCACCCATTCCCCTATATAAAATCACAATGTTATGTAACACAATTTTGTCCCTTTTGTATATGGTAAGAATGGTACTAGTGCATGATTAAATTCATACTTTTTACAGAAAGAGCTGCACTAAAACAGTTAAATGCAGGGAATTTTTTATATTTACCAACAAAAATGAGAGGACCATTGGCCGAGACGAGGCTCTGCAGAGTTTGAGCTCTTGTGGTTTTGATGTAGTCGATGTTCTGCTGAACCGTCATATTTTTGAAAGTGGCGTCATCGTAGAGATTGTAATAATGCACATCCACAACTGTGCGGGATAAGCCGTTGTTCATTTGAAACAACTCCTTGGGATCAGCAGGGCCGATTCTGTTGCACATTATCACATACGCCGACGACGAATACTTTCGAACTATGTCGTAACCCCGTGAATAGTAATCAGTCACATTGTTCAAACTTACTGCAGGAGACCGTGGTTCATTCAGTAGTTCAATGCCCAAAAGGGCAGGGTGTGCAGCATATCTGTCAATTACAGAAGCAATTTTTTAAAGTTTGCTATGGACCTGATTGATTGAAAAAGAAGGGGCTTTTCTTTTACAATATCCAGAAATATTGTTATTCTATGTAGCAGTTTTTTATGCCATGTCAAAATCTATCGAAATGAATTACTGCCATAGGAATTTGTTGTACCTCGCAGCAAGAAAATCAATGACAGATAGACTCTTGTCGATGTTCTCTTGCGACTCAGGCCATTCTATAAATCCATCTCTGGTGCCACTGTGCTCATCACCGTTTTGTGAGCCCGGAGCAGCATGGAGATCGATAATCACCTTAATGTCATGGTTCCTGCAGCATGGTTTTCACAAAGTTAATTAACCTATAGTCCATTATCTGGACTTCTGTTTGTTTGTAGGGTTGAAATTTTTCGGAATGAAGGCCAGTTTGCACTTACTGTGCCCACGAGAAAGCTTTGTCGAGACAAGCTAGAGATCCTCCAACAAAAGGAGCAGGAGGATATGGATCACTAGCGATCCACCATCCAACTGGAATTCTGACAGCACTTATCCCGTTCTTGGACATGAAAACGAAATCATCCTCTGTGATGAAAGTGCTTCGATGTTCCTGAGAGACCAAAAAGTAAAATCATGAGAAACCCCATTCGGTACTATTTCTCAAGAGAATAGAGGAAGATGTTTAGTAGGAATTGCCCATTACGTTCAAGACTTGTGTAGCTTTCTCGGGTCCATAACCGTTTGAGATTTGAAACTCCCCCTGCAACGTCCTTACGATGGTCATCTCGAAAGTTGCAGCATTATTGTCGTCCCAACCAGGCTCCCCTTCGAAATCGGCAGTCAGCTGATCTTTAGATTGTGCCTGGGTGTGTGGAATATTAACAAAAATATATATATATGAGGTTAATGGTTGAATATGAATCTGAAATCAATGCTTATCACTTATTTTGCTTGACTCTATCAAATTTAGATCCATCCCTTGTGACCTTCCTATCTACAAGATGCTTTTGGCTCATGCTTAAACCACTTGAACAAACTCACACACACATATATATTGTGCGCCTTGCAAAAGTCCCTGAAATCTCTGACAACATACCTGCATGTACATTCCATTGAAGACTTTGATATGCACACTATTGGAATTGGCCGGGTTTCTAATGATCTGAAATGTTTCAGAGCTATTAGGTGTGGTGGCTACGGCCTCCACAATACCCCCTCCTCCATTATCGGCTCCTACAAACTGCTTATTGAAGACTCTAAATTGGTAGTAGCCATCTCTCACACGCCATAACTGCAGCAGTACAAGTTAGTCTCAGAGTTCATCATCAAAGAAGCAAAAAGGAGGGCACAAATTTGTCAACAAACACATACGCTGAAAGTTTCCCATCCGGAGGGATTAGTTCTGTTTACTGCCATGATTGTCCCCCCTCCATCTTCTGCAACCACGTAGGTTCCCAGTTTCATCGATTTTAACTGGATCTGCGTCCCATCCTGAGAAAATCAAACATTAAATTCTAAATAAGAATAAACAACGCAAGCTGCTGATTGTAGGAGCAACGGAGGGAATTGCAAATTCTAATGGGTGCACAACAAAAAACTAATACCAGCAGATCCTTGTCAGGAATCCCATCAAAGAGTGACGGCTTAATCCATCCTTCGATAACGAGCCACCCTCCCAAATTTACAGAATGGTACTTCTGCGTGTCGTTGGTAAGTCTCCTCGCTTCTAATATCTTCCTTCCATAAGCTACAGAAATGAATGGTGGAAATAAGCTTATTCAGTTAACATTCATGACTGAAAAGCTTTACGAAAATCATAGCTGAAAAGAAACTTCCAACTTTTAGTAAACTGAGAATAACTTGAGATTCAAGTAATGTACCGAGAGAAGACGTGAAAACCAGGAGAGTAATAACAAATCCGAAACATCTTTGAGACAATTTTTTGGCGTGCACGTCGATGTAAGCTGCCATTCTGAAATCTTCAAATCGAGCACATTAATATCACGTTGATAGTTGAGACATTTTATAGAGAGCCATACTCATATAATGGGTCGCAGAATCCAATAGGCTCAGTGCATTAGGTTACACGTTAGTGATGGTAGGAATTTAATTCGGTAGGGTTTCTCCAGGTCACAAGGCACAGAAATGCAAAAGTCTAATTTATCCAGGTCACAAGGCACAAATAAAGCATGTTACTATTGGATTTAGACATAAAATACAAAGTCCAAAGGCTTGAGTCAATGCTCAGGCACGTTACTATTGGATTTAGACATAAAAATACAAAGTCCAAAGGCTTGAGTCAATGGCGATAAGAACACCATCACTGGATTTAGACATAAAAAAATGCAAAAGTCTATCTTATCCAGGTCACAAGGCACAAATAAAGCACGTTACTATTGGATTTAGACATAAAAATACAAGTCCAAAGGCTTGAGTCAAAGCTCTTGTGTAAGGTGTGCTTCTGGAACAGAGCGTGACATGCTTGACTCAAAGTTTCTGGAATAGATACGTGACATACAAAGTCAGAGATTTGGGGCTGACTTGATCTCCAATGGTGCTCATAAAACAAAAACCATTATTATAAATTCGTGACATCATCACAATGGTATATCTTTCTTCTTGTTCAGAGGTTAAGTTATAATAGAAATTCATTATATTATAACAACATTATTGGTTAAAAATTCATTATATTATAATAATGGTAGTTGGCAAGCTGCCGTTGTTGGTCAGTGGCCAGCTTTTTTAAATTGGATTGCTTTATTTCGCAGATAAATGATTTTATATGTTATATAATAATGTGATGTTGGTGATAAATATATTTTAAAATATTTGATTTCTTAATATTAAATAAATTCGAATTTAAGATATTTTTACATTAATTTATACATGTTATATATGACAGAATGATTTTACAATAATTTATACATATGATACGCAACAAAATACCTTTCGCACTACCATATTCGTCTTTAACTAAAATTAGTAATAATTTCAGTATACTTTTTAATTTTTTAAATAAGCCAGTATCTTCCACTTAAGTTTTTCAAAATGGTATATATCTTAATTAATTGTATAAAGGATGAAGGATTTCCGACCGGACGTAGCGAATAATAAATATATTCTTAGTTACTTAGCCGCGCATATTTTAGGAGGCATGTGCGCGTAAAAAAGGTTTTCATAGTTTTAATTTTGGGAAAGGATAGTTATAAAGTATTATTATATTAAAAATGTAAAATTATAGAACTAGCATTTGCACCAGATGTTGTAAAGGAAACGCCGTAAGGCATAAATTGAAGAACACAAATAAAACAAAAGAATACTTTGATAAAGAATAAAAGTAAGGCATAAATTGAAGAACACAAATACAACAAAAGAATACTTTGATAAAGAATAAAAGTATATTCAACGCTCAAATCAATGCCCCATTAACTGGAACCACTTAGTAGACATATTTATCAACATTAGGATTATACCAATGATCAAGAAATTTCCCATATACAAACAGCACCTTCCACAACAACCTTTTGTCACATCCACATTTTAAAAAATGCCTTGGAACATGATTGGAATCTCCCATATTGCCTTTTTCATTATGCAAATAAATCTTCCACGGACAAAAATTTACAGCGAATTTGTTACAATCGGGATTATGTTTTATTTATTTCCTTTACAATCTATCACTTTTAAATTTTAAACATGGTTCTCTGGTTTTAGTTGGCAAATTATGTGATAAAAATGTGCTCATCATTTTCATTATACCTATACTTTTTTCCATTTTGTAAGTATTTAACATTGGCAAGCAATTGAATTTGCAACAAAAACGATCAAGAATAGCGGTTTTGTGAAAATTATTTATTATTTTTATTAGATTATTTTATAGAAAGTATGGCCAACAATTAGGTTACAAAAAGTATTCCCAACAATTATCTTCTCTCTCATAAAGTGAAATTTAATGCAATCATCATCTCCATCAAATAAATTGTCCGAAGGTGGAATTTGGCCCTAGCTGCCAATTTTAACACTTTTGATCTTTCAATGGTCTTAAGTTCCAAATTTCACTCCACTAAAACCTAAACCCTTAGTAATGATGAAAAAGTTTTAAATGGGGGAGAAAGCATAATATGAATTCTATAGAAAGTTTGGAATGATCCCTCATTACATTTTAATTGGCATGGAAAGAACATTAAACTAAGGAGATAACTCCCTATACTTTCATACAAAGGAGATAACTCCCTGTACTTTCATGGAATTGTTTTCAAAGTTTCAATATTAATTTGAGAGCCACTCTTATAATCAATCACATGCATTCTAAACTTTTCATTTAAACAAGATACAACTTTTCATTTAAACAAGACAATTTATAATTTTCATTTAAAGAAGACACTTTATTGTTTTCAAAGTTTGAATTTTAATTTAAGAGCCACTCTTATAATCAATCACGTGCATTCTAAACTTTTCATTTAAACAAGACAATTTATACTTTTCATTTAAAAAAGATACTTTATACTTTTCATTTAAAAAAGACACTTTATACTTTTGTCAGTGAGTGTTGAACTTTTATCATAGTGAATGTGTTGAACTTTTATGGGAGTTGCTTAATGTCAAAGCAACATAAACCAGAATGAAAAGGGACTTTCTCATAGGGGAACTCTCATTTTCTTTTGTAGAGGCTTCCGATGTCATCCAGAGGTTACTACATATTTGAAGTAGCTGACTTATTATTTGGGCCAGTAGTATTATAGGTATCAAAGTACCATTGTATGTAGCAGTAATGTAAGACGAGTATACCGACATGCTTACCCTGCCTCTCTCTCTTTCTTCTTCTTGTACAAGATATGATTTTTATTCTCTTTATCCGATTTTTCTTTGTGGTTTTCTGGTTCAACCTCTTCCTCTACATCTATTGAGTTCTGAACACCGCACTGCTCCAGTGTGTCTGCCAGGACATGAGATTTCAACAAATCTCTCTGATGTGTACACTTCAGATTTCTCCATAGCAGAAATAGTTTTCAAAGCTTTCTGATGTGCACTGACTAATTCCACAAAATCTGTGCCTGATTGTAAGATGTCATCATATCTACCAACCTGAGTAATTTCACCATCTCACATTACCTGTGAAGAATATCATTTACATCAACAAAATATGGATCACTCATCTCCTCCTCTCAATAAATGATCAATAAACCCACTGTCCCTTTACCAGTTACATTGAAAATTTTAATATCACTAGAACAGGATGAAAGAAATTCAAACCTACCAGAATGATGTCAGGAGAGGGTAAAAACTCCACTTGATGAGTTACATAGACTACAGTCTTTGAACCCAAAATACCAAATATGCATTCCTATAACAAGCAAGTCCAATTTCTTAGATGTTTATGGACGTGAATTTGCACTGGCACAACCAGCAATGTATATTATCCAGATTGAACAATGAATTGCAGAGTGCTACTGTAGAGCTTCATCATTCCATCAAAACATTAAAACTAATTAATTCAGCAAACCTACAGTATGTAAAGGATAAGAGAAACATACTTGGAAAATATGTTTTACGGTATGTGCATCCACAGCACTAAAAGGGTCATCAAAAATATAAATGTCTACATCTTGATATAAAGCACAGGCAATCTGTATTCTCTGTTTTTGTCCACCACTCAAATTTAACCCTCTTTCTCCAATGTTTGTCCCATCCCCATAAGGAAAAAGTTCAAGATCTTTCTTCAATGCACAAGCATCAAGTACACTATTGTATCTAATATTATCCATCTGCTTTCCAAAGAGAATAGCGTCTTTAATTTTCCCACTTTGTATCCAAGGAGACTCAGGGACATATGCTTTGGTACCACTTAAGCTAACAAGAAAGCAAAGGCTAAGAACTACATGCAAGATTCTTAATCTTCTTGCCATGGTTTTTCAGGAAGGGTAGCTATGGTGCTGAATCGGGTGATTATGGGTATGCTGATGGTTATGAAGGGTAGCTGTGGTGCTGAATCAGGTGATTATGGGTATGCTGATTGTTATGAAGGGTAGCTGTGGTGCTGAATCAGGTGATTATGGGTATGCTGATGGTTATGAAGGTCATGTATAAAACCTCTGGTATTTTTTGTAACAATCATTTGTTTATTTTTGTTTTCTAATTTAGGGAAGTCGTTGCCCACATTTTAGATAATGTTATGAAAACACTTACGCTCACAGTTTGTGAGAAAACCTGTGCTATTCTTAGAATTGGTTGTTTTCTAGTTTGGGGCAGTCATGGCTCAGACTTCCCTAAAATGTTAGGAAACCCGTGTCATAAAACCAGTGGTATTTTCCAGCCACAGAAAACCTGTGCTATTTTTAGTTTGAATCATTTTTTCGTTTTTATTTTCTAGTGTAGGAGACTTCCAGAAAATGCTATGAAACCAATTACACATTGATTATGTCATAAAACCAGTGGTATTTTCAGTCTCAGAAAACCTGTGCTATTTTTACTCTCTATCATTTGTTTATTTTTTATTTTCTAGTTTGGGAAAATCGTTGTCAGACTTTCACAAAATGTTATGAAACCAATCACACTCTGTGTCATAAAACCAGTCTTACTTTTTGGTATATGAAAAATTGTGTTAATTTTAGTATGAATTATTTATTGAGCTAGGGGCTTATTCTACAATCCAGTATAATATGTAACAATGTCCAGCTACTATCAAAATTTACAATGTCCGATTACTATCAAAATTTAAATTTTATTCACGTCAGCCAAAACAACAATCTAAAAAATAAAAAGAAATTAAATGACTATGAACTGATGTTAAATCCTATTTAAAATAAATCAGTCTGATTTATTTTTATTTTCTAATTTGGTGAAATCTTAACTCAAACTTCCCCAAAATGTTATGAAACCAATTACATTATTAGTGTCATATAACCAGTGGTATTTTCAGTATCAGAAAATTTGTGCTATTTTTAATATGAATCATTTGTTTATTTTTTATTTTCCAGTTTTGGGAAGTCGTTGATCAGATTTCCACAAATTGTCATGAAACCTGTTATAATCTCACGGTGTGTCATAAAACCAGTGGTATTTTTTAGTCTTATTGACCGACTAACATTAATAAAAATAAATATTTTTTTTCATTTTTAAGTATGCCGAAGGAATACAGGGAGGGCTTTACCAGTCCAAAACCGTTAGCCAATATTATTTTTTCATTTTTAATCATTTTGCGGAAGGAATACAGGGAGGGCCTTTACCAGTGTAAAACCATTCGCCGAAAAAGAAACCCTATTTGTCCGACTGTCATTCGACCACCAGTCTGAATTTATGCTATCGACTTCGAGGACCCGGCACATAATTTGCCCTCTGCTCTGCACTGGAAGCCTGGCAGGATCTACGACAGGATCGTCATTGCATCTTCCACTTCCTGTCGCCTGCAGCAAACCGAAACTCCCCCAGCTTCCCGGCTCGCACCAGGAAGAGTTCCGACCTTGCAGTCTAGATTTTTGTCCAGATTTCAGTTTCAGAAGGGTTTTGGGGGCAGGAGGATACAGGAGATGCCATTGCCAACGCCGATTCGACTATACAAACAGACAGAGAGCTGGGCGCACAGATGTCAAGGGAAAGTGAAACGTTTTTTAAGGTTTTTTAATCAGACGGC
The DNA here is from genome assembly GCA_000404065.3 of Pinus taeda. NCBI lineage: Eukaryota > Viridiplantae > Streptophyta > Pinopsida > Pinales > Pinaceae > Pinus > Pinus taeda. The sequence continues at coordinate 40,477 of APFE030221682.1, forward strand.
TGATTTTTGTTTAATCGTCCAACAAGAGATCTAACGGTTAAGATTAGGACAGAAAGGCATTTGGGGGAGTTCATTTCAGTGGGAAACGCCTTACGTCGTAATTACATAAATAGCTGGGCGCACAGATGTCAAGGGAAAGTGAAACGTTTTTGAAGGTTTTTTAATTAGACGGCTGATTTTTGTTTAATTGTCTAACAAGAGATCTAACGGTTAAGATTAGGACAGAAAGGCATTTGGGGGAGTTCATTTCAGTGGGAAACGCCTTACGTCGTAATTACATAAATACTAATATAAAATTACATAAATACTTATATAAAATTATATAAATATTATTTATATATGAAATAAAATGGTTTTTTAAACATTTTTTTCTAGTTAATTTAATGAAAAATGGGAAAGATATTTTTTAAAATTCGAGCTTAAATTGTTAATTTGTTAGAATTTGAGTGCCCAAATTTTTTTCAGTGCTAATCTATTTACTTATTCAAAAATATATCTTAAACAACAACAAATCACAATTTTATTAGACTATTTTCTCTATAAGTTAGACTACGCCTATATAAAATATTATTATTAAAATTAAGCTATTTATTAAATTATGGTTTAATTATTAAAATTAAGTAATTGAATTTAAACTATAAAATATGGTAGTTTAAGTGTTGAGTTTTTTTGAGATATATTTTCTAATTAATTTTATTTAGTATTTAATACAAATTTGTTAAAAATTAAGATAATTAAATAATGAAATTCAAATTGGAGTTGTCTTTAGTTTGACTTTTCGGAGGTTTTGTTGCCAGAATCTAGTGAAAAAAATTGAGGTGAAATCTTGATTTGTGTTATTTAAACTGGATTTTTTACTGTATATATATGCATTTAGCACCCTGATAAACCCTATCAAACTTGTGATTTCAAAACATTCCTGCGAGATTTTAGAGAAAATAGGTCGAAAAACCCAACCAGGAAAGTTTCCAAAAGGTGGCACTAAAGACAACTCGATTCAAATTTAATAGATAGATATGTTGACAACTCAATTCAAATTTAATAGATAGATATGTTGACAACTCAATTCAAATTTAATAGATAGATATGTTGTAATTTTATACGAAATAGATAGATATGTGTTGTAATTTTATATAAATAAGCTATGATTTTGCTAAGAAAATAATAGTTTTTCCAGTAGGATTTTGATGAGATATGACTATTTTTTCGGAGATCCAGGTTGCAGTTGTAAAGTTTCAAAATTTTAGGTGCTCCGGAAACACTCATAATGTGAGTTTTTTCTTTTGAAAAAAATCACGGAATTCGGACCACGTCAAGGTGAAATTGTCACCAACTTAAACATGTCTATTAATTATATATAAAAATTTTATTTAATAATATTTTTTAATTAAAAGTAATTTATTTTGAAGTTTTGATTTAATAATTGAAATTAGGCCATTAGATCTAAATGGAGTCATCTACAGAGGTGGAGGAATTGCCCGTACGGCTAAAAGTGACGAGAATCAAGGAAAAAAAATTCAAAAAATCTTCCACTGAGAGTGTTTAAATCCTGTTTTTTATGGTGGGTGGAAATGGATTCAACGCTATCAGAAACCTCTAGGGCACCCAAAATATTGAAGTTTGACAGCTATAACTTGGATTTAGAAAAATACTTAGATTTAGAAAAATTCCTGCCCGAAATTTCCATGATTTTCAGAGCAAAAAAAATAATCTGGTTAGATTATAGTGATTTAAATACTAGAGATGATACCCAAAAAAAGAGACGTTGTTGAAATTATGATTTAATAAATAAAATTATGTTATATAATTCAAAATGTGTTATAATTTTATATGCAATTTTCGTATTATGATTTAATAAATAAAATTGTGTTATATAATTCAAAATGTGTTCTAATTTTATACACAATTCTCATTTAATAAATTTTTGTTTGTTAAGTGATCTATTATTCTCTAGGCTTGACCTTTGGCTTAGGAACCAAGGGGCATCTAAACCGTCAAAGTCACTTAGGGATCACACCCGGTCTAGGCCACACCAGCCTTTAGTTGACTGGATTTTTTTAACATGTCTCCTCCCCCTACCACAGGGCACATCCACCCACGTGAGGTTTGATCCTGGGTTTCCTTGCTGATGAGGCTCATACTCAATGGGTTGTGTTAGTGGGACGACAATTCACACCTGGCCTTGGCCACACCAGCCTTTAGTTGACTGGAATTTTTTAACATGTCTCCTCCCCCTACCACAGGGCACAACCACCCATGTGAGGTTTGATCTTGGGTCACCTTGCTAACGAGGCCCATCCTCAACAGGTTGTGTTAGTGGGATGATAATTTTTATTTAATAATTAATTTTATATGACATTTTTATTTAATAATAATTTTTGTATAGTCTAACTTATCGCCTAAATGGCTTTTTTTTTTCTTTTTTTCTTCAGAATATTTTTTTTGGTTAATTGTAATTAAAATTGGGCATAGATTTTTAAAAACTCTAGTTTAAGTTATTTAATTTGTAGATTTCTATGCATTTTAAACAACAAAAAATCAAACAAAAAATTACATTCTTTCTTGAAATTGTTTTACAAAATTTTGATGAAAAAGTCTATTTCTTCTATAAACTAATTACATCCTTCATCTTATACTGAAATTTTATTTAATAATGATTTTTAATCCTAATCAAAATTAAGTTGTTGTGAGGTTGTGGTTTAATAATTAAAATTAGTCGATAAATTTTAAATATATAAAAATATATTATTTAAATTATCAATTAATAAATTAAATTATATTATATGATTCAAATCTAATAAATTAATATATAAAAATCCTTAGAAGAAATAATAAATAAATTTTGTTAATGGTCATAAATGCCAAATTCAAAAGTTATAAGATGAACTTTTAAGCCCAAGTTTAATTATCAAAAGTAAAAAACCTAGGTTAGAATCCTATATCTTAATTTTGACAAAATTTAACCCCTGCAGATTTGACATGTGGTAAAATGGACGAAAGTTATGACTCAGTTGGGGCTCCGCCACCTTTCTTCACTGAGACCAAATAGCAGCCATTTAATGCATCCTCCTCGGGCTTGCAAGAGAGATCCCATAATCTACGTAGACCATTTATTAATTTAATTTTTCAGGGTGGATCCGCACACTTCACGTAGACGTTGTAATCAAATTCCAGCCAACAATCTGGCTGTTTTTGGGGAAAATTCGTGCCGTATAG
>APFE030221682.1:49296-99556 GCA_000404065.3 Pinus taeda
CATCAGACTCCCAAGGTAGAAAAATTTCATGATCTCCTGATCATGTGTTCAGATCTATGTTTGCCTGGATCCCATATCGTGTGTTGCAACTTCCCATTTGTTGCTGCTTCTGTCTGTTGTTCTTCTCCAGGTCTCCACACTTTATGTTGCATCGCTCCACTAGCTGCACTTTCACAATCTTCTGCTGTCTTTCTTTTTTTGCTACTTCTGCTGCTTCTCTTCCTTGTTGATGTCTTCCTCTGAGACACTTTCAACATGATTCTTCTAATTAAATCAATTTCTTTGTCTAATAAGTCTTCAGAATGCTGACTTCTTGCCTGTATGCTTGTTTCTGTTCTGACTGCCACCCGATCATCCATACCCTCTTGTCTTCTCGAACAGAAAACTTCTCCTCTCCTCAACTGATTCAAATGTTCTCCACCAATACCTGCACTCACAAAACACTTGTTAGAATAAAATTCATAAGGCCTCAGTGCTTTATTTCCCTCTGCCAGCATTTCAGTGTACCAATCCCAATCATTCTTGAGATTATCATTCAGTCTATCCCTAGCAACATCTTCTCTGAGAATGCATCTGTATTCTGGTTCATAAAAATAAACCTCTATATCTTCATTCATCTCTGCCTTTGTATTCTGAATTCTTATCTTCTGTACTTCTAGTCTCTTCTCTAGAACATTTAACTCATGCCATAAATCTGTCATCTCCTTTGAGAAGATTTATGTGCAATTTTCAATACTTTCCCAAGCCAGGCTTCCTGTTGTTACCATCTCATCACCTACACTCATACATAAACTTTCAGTTTGCACAAAATGTTCAACATATCAACTGTTACTTCCCTTATCTGCGCTTCAGACTGATTCACTTCTTCTGCATTCATAAGAACTTCTTCTTGTGCTATAACAGTTTCACAAGATGGCACATCCTCCTCAGTAAAACCTGTAATCACATCACAATTGTCAGCTATAAAAATACATGGTTTTATATTATCTAGCTGATCTGGATTTACCCAATAATTCAAGAAATCACAAATGATCTTCTCCTCTGTTTCACCAATGGAAACTTCCTCTTCCCCCTCAGCTGCTCTGAGTTCTTCCCGTCTCAACTGTACATCCATCCTCTGCTCAAGTTTCCTCAGCTCCTCTGTTAACTGCACGCTTATCTGTAAACTTCTTTTCTGTTGTAACCTCTGCCACTTCACTCTCTTCTTCAAAAGTAAACCACGTCTCTGGTCTTTCACTTTTTCCTGCAACAACTCCATCAATCTCTCAAGATGAACTGCTATCTCAGCTTTCTCTTTCTCATACTCTTCCTGAGTCAACTGTTGTCTTATGCCATTTGCCTTAGCATATTTCTTCTCTTTTCTACTGTGGCCTCTTTCTAAACCTATACTCTCTCCTTTATGACTTTCAATAGTCATCTCCTTCGCCATAAGTTCCTCACCTATGAGTTGCATGAAGCCTCTACCACATCAATCTCTCTTGCTGCCACTTACCTCACCAATCCTTCCCTCCAGATCTGGTCTTTTGGTAATCATTGGTTATCTGCTAGAACCTTTTGAGCACCCTCTACTGCTCCTGTGGGCTTCTCTCATTTGCAACTTTATTCAACCTCTGTTTTAGGTTCTGCCACATTCACTTATAATCCCTTGCTCGACTCCTTTATCACTGCACTCTCTGCTACAGTATTCATCAGTTCCAAAAATCACATGTAACTAACTTAACAAAAAAAACACTTGAACCTTCAAAAAGAGCTATTCCTGCTCTGATACTGCCTGATGCAGGGCTAGCCTTCAAATCCCAGAATCTTATGACAACTAATTATACATCTCAGCTTTTTGTTCGGATCAAACCCTCAATGTCCATGTACATGTGGAAGCTAATATCTTGTTCAAAATATTTCACCATTTATTTCAACATTTTCATTAAAAGCCATGAAATTATATCAATTCCAAATTTACTTCTCTTCAAGCAAATTCATGCTTTGAATCCTTCAAGCAAACCCAATGATAATATGAGTTCAAATATTCCTCAACTCGAATAAATTTCATTCATAATTCTGGTTTATGCACTTATGCCCCTTTCCATGTAGAATTCGTAACATTCTATATTTAATTCAAATCAAGCTGTCCACCCGACAGTGGACACAGATTGTGTTTAACCTCAACGATCTGGCAGATGTATCAGTTCTTACAACTTCTGATTGTGTTCAAAAACTTAACACATTACACTTGAGCTGTATGAATACTGCTTCATAACACTGACAATATTTAAAACTCAGCGCAGAGCCTACTTACTTTTCAAAGCATCAATACACTTACCATTAACGTTGTGCTTACTCTGCGTTAACCACTTATGACAACCCTAAATCAAAGGAACAACATCTTGCTCACATTCATCAACTGGCGCTTCCCACATTTTATCAGATTCGAATTGGTTTGTTTAATGACGCACTTCTGGTTTGTACAATCCACCATCATTCTGTTTGTACATTGCATTTTCATCTTTCTGTACTAATATTTATTACAAAGAACTTTCAATCGATGGCTATCAGATCATCATCGATTCGATGCTCTTCCATCCACAATAACCACAATAAAACTGTGGTTAATTTCAACGATTACCACTCTCCATTCACAAATTAACATTGCAATTAATTGATTGAAATTTTGTATCGATTTCCATATATATTGTCGAACCATTTAAATGGGAACAACGTTCAACATAATCTTAATTTGCAGGCAGAATATCATTTAATGAGAATAGCGCCCTATCATATGCTTCAACCCTTCAATACTATATTCTTATACATACAATCTGTCAATGCTCTATACACAGTGAATTGACTTCTTCCCAATTGGTATTTAAAATCTTAAATTGCACTGAACTTCGATTTCATTTCAATTACAGAAAATGAACGCAAATCCACCAATAAATTTTTAAACACAGCTTCAACCACAATTAATAAAAAAATACTTACAATTCTGGTTTGGCCTGATGTTCGTAATCTATGGCCCTTACAAACTGCCCAAGGTATCCAATCAGAAAACCTCTCATACTCCCTCTCTCTGATCTTCATGTCTTCGAGGATTCCTAATTTATAAAACTAAGCATGATCTAGAATCACTCAACTAAAAGCTCTAAGAGTCTACATGCAATGCATACATATGGTAAAAAGCATCTTGAGGCTTTTCCCCATCTTTTTCCCCATTCTAAAATAGAAAAGCTTTCCTTATCCGATAATGATCCACATTCACTGCTTTATGCCTAAAACACTCCCTATTTCTATTTTTTCATTTATTTACTTTGGAAACATCTAATTAATCACATTGACTTGTAACTTAGGAAAATAATTCTAGAATGCTTGACCCCCTATGACTATTATTTACAATAATTTCTCTTGGTCTGAATGCTCTCGCATTACTAGTAAATAAACAAAAAAAAAAATCTTAAATTCCATTAAAAAAAGATAAACATATGTTGCATTAGATGATTTTCAAAAGTATTTGGACTTACATAATTGAAAATATTAATATATTTTGCCAATGTAAATGGATTTCTAGTTTTCATTTATTTCCTTACATCATAAGTAGCATTCCAATCTACCTCATTTATAGCATGATGTGCACTTAGAGATAGAAACATTAACATATCTAGTGTCTCCAATGAAAGTCTTTATCTATCATCATTTTTTATCCTGTTTAATTTTTAGAAGCCTATTTCACACACTGATGTGGTTGTTGGGAAACAAGAATAGCTTGCCACAATTGCATCAAATATGGAAATTCTTCAAACCATTTATGTTCATCTCCACATAGGTCTCATGCCATACATATGATTTTTAGGGTATGATTTACAAATAGCACAAATAAATTCAATCATTTCACCCAAACATCTAGCGGTATCTACAATAGATTTTTCACATAAACATTTCAACCATGTTTTTATTGGACAGTCTATATCATTCACTTCATAATAATGTTAAGAAGTGCAAAACTTAGCCACATTAAATACATGTAAATCTGTCAATCTCCTATCTAAAGATTTAATCACCTTTACAATAAAACATTTTCCCAAGAGAATATAATCATATAGTAGCCCTGATATTTTTATCTCTGGAAAACTTTCGAACCTCAATGGATGTAAATGTACCATACTTGTGCTATCTGCAAATTCAAGGGTTTCTCTTTATGCTTCAACTAAAAAAGAAGACATATGCATGACACCTACACCAAAAAGGTTTTCCAAAAATCATTTACGAAGAATTCTAATAGAAAAATGTAAAGTAGTGTCAATTTATGTTATATGTAATATCAACATGATCTTCTTCGAACTTTTGATTAAACTTATTTAATTCAATGAGCATGCCTGCAAGTATATGGATGCAAGTTTGCACTTGAAATATTGTTTCCAACTCATACATTTTTTTCTCCCCTGACTCCCAATCCTAACAAATAATACATGAGTTTAACAAGTCTTTCCATGACCTTTCCTGTATAGAGCCGCCTAATTTGATGAATTTGTAAGAGCATTGACTTAGTGATTTTAAATGTATGTATTAGATCTCTCAATTTTCCATGTCCTTTAGTTGATTTCCCAAGCCATGAATAAACTTTGTTTCAAATTTTCTAATGTATTGCAACTCTCGAAAATGAGATGAAGCCTCATTGATTGTTAATGCTTCCATGTGAGCTATGCAATGGATAACTAATAAATGAGGAGCATACAAAGCTTAGGAGATAAACCTTCATGAATACCATTCATGGAAGATGCACCATCTGAACCAAAACCAAAAAACTTCATCAAATATAAATCCATTTATGCTAAAAGAGTTCTCACTAGATCATACATACATTGAGCTATTCCATCCTTTATTTGAAGTAAACATATAAACTTTGTTAAACATTGACCTCTTCCTCCATTCGTCAAATATGTAATATAAGAAATCAACTGGTGTTCCATAATTTGATTAGTGCTTTCATCAACTAAAATTGAGTAAAATGACCTATGTAAAATATTCTCTTCTAATTTGATCCAACACACCTCTTTAGCAACTTGAAGAAAATATTTTCTTGGTGTGGTATTTGTGTATGCAGAATATTCATCTATTAGAAACACGAGTGGAGTGCATTTATACCTATTCAAGTCACATGTTGAATTATAACTTTCTAAAGATAAATCATGTATAGAAACAAAATACATGTTTTCAACCATTGATATAATTTTCTCCTTCCCAATGTTTACCTTTAGTTTTACATGCTTAGTGATTGGAATATTGCGTCAATCACTTTTTCCCTCCAAAAGTTGAAAAAAAAATTAAGCATTTGATTTTGCATGACCACTTATACCACTAACTTGAAGAGTGGTAGTTCCTTGTTTTCAAATTGGAGTCTCACTTTTAAATTTAACACGTCAAAAACATTTTATCCTTTCATTACCATTAAATTTTTAAAAACATAAGCCCATGGAAACCTTGAATTCCATTTGGATTTGAATATTATTTTGTATTTCTTTGATGGGTTTTCTATTTCAACAAGCTCTACACTATTTGATTCATCATATTCATGTAGATGAGCATCGACTTCATTTTTAATATTACATGGTTGATTCAAATGTTGTGTAAGGCCAAATAATTCAACAATTGACAACTACATTTTATTCTTCTTAGGACGACTAATAGGATAAATGTTTCAAGATTTATGCTTATTAAATAAATAAAAACAATGGAATAAGTAAATACATAAATTAAAAACCCCTTAGCAAGATTGAGATAGAAAAAAATCAACCTTAGGAAGATTCCATAGGACTTGACTATATATTTCTTGATAGGTTATTCATTGATTTGTTGAATTATGTTTTGTAACGTTCAGGGAAACTTGTAGCTTTATGATAGAGAACAAACACGTCATGAAATATCATACTTTGACAAGAAATTTGTATGGATTTAAGCAATGAAGAAAAATAAGCAAGAGTTTGAATATAGTTGTGGAGTCCAATACCCTCAATATAAGAAAGATATTTGTTTCATAGTTGGTAGATTCATAAAATTATGACAATTAAAATTTCCACCACTAACAATGTAGAAAACAACTCCACCACCCATTCCTAAAATGGAAGGCTGGCAAGCAGTTGCATTTAGGGTATCTAGCCACAATGTTGATTTCCTGGGGTGTCAATTCTATGGTGCCTAGGATATATTGTGTGACCATGAAGGCTGCCATTGCTTCAAGGAGTGTTTCATTAAGTAATCCATAGAATGAAAAACCAAATGTTAATGAAGATATGAGGAGGATAACGAAAAATACCTTATATTCTAGCGTCAAACGATAACTTTCTTTCTGTGGATGATGGCATGCAATTCAAATGAAAATGGACAAAATGGATGCAAGGAAAGAGAACTCAAGGATAATAAAGGACGAGCGAGAGAACGTGCATAGTTGTTGAATGGTTATTCAATGTGCTATGCCGCCCTGTGCTAGGTGTAATAATACCATGATTGTTTCAGGTATTATTGTTGCAAGTTGTATCATGTTGGCATAATTTGGGAGCCTTAGGGAAATGTCCACAAATCATGACATAACTATTAAATTGTATGAAGTCATTTTGACTTTGACTGGTCTCTTCTACGAAACTATCACTAGTCAGAGTGATTTATGCATTAGTACAAACTCGAAATTATCGTAAACTTAAAAAAGTATTGACAGGTTCTTAAAAATATTTCCATTCTTTTGAAATATAAAAATTTAATCTAACCTTTGTAATTGACAAGTGATTTTGATATTTTAAATTTTTTTCGAAGTGTAATTTTTTTTTTTAGCCGTTCTATGAAGAGCCAAGAGCCCAAAGAAGGGCAATGAAGTGTTCAATTTTGAACACTGTGCCCATAGGAGTTTCTAATCCAGGGTTGGATTGTTCAGTTCACTTAATAGGAGGTTTCCATTTTTGTCCCTTTTCATCCAATTATAAGCTGCCACCTGGATTATCATCAACAATGTCTACACCTGCTCATTACATTTCACTCCCTCATAGATTCGTAGCATCAACATTCCCTGTATCTCCCACGTAATCTCCACATAATCCTCCCAATCAACTAGCATATAAAATTCTACCCTGTCCACATTTGCACTGTCATTTTGGGTTTTGCGTTCCTTGTATCTCCACACAATCTCCACCTAGTCTCCACCCAATCAATCACCTCACATTCAATAATGATATTCACTTCTATATTCATTCAATATTCACCTTATGTATGCCAAGACCACCTGTGTGTGCATTAAATAGGTATGGGGGCATGGGCTTCATTCAAATTCTCCATTTAATTTTGCTTGCATTGGGTTGGCATGGGCTTCATTTAATTTCTCCATTTAATTTTGGTTGCATTGTGTTTACTACATCGGTTGGGTGGAGTTCTAGGTGGTTCGGTGGAGTTCCAACACCAATATATACTAAAGAGGGGTGCCTTTTTCAACAATGAAACAATATACAAGTTTATGAGAACATCAAACTTGAAGAATAATTTAAGCTAAAAGATTTCAAGGGTTTTCTTTCGGAATACAATAACTAACTTATCTATGCTAGATCCTAATACATATAATGTATATTCAAATTTTGTATTTCTTTATAGCTTATCTACTATTGTTTCAATAGGAAAATTTTAAAACACCAAAGCTAAAAGGTTTTAACCATTTTCTTTCAAATCTTTTAGCATACAATAGGTAGGTTATTTGTGCCAAAATGTGAAGCATATATTCTTTTGTATCTTCCTATTGGAGCTCCCTGCCATTAGAGACATGCCCACAAAAAAAACCAAAACCACAATATGTTGTGAATAAGATTTAAACTTGAAAAAAATCCATTATTGCATCATGTATAAATCTCTGTAGAGAAACCAGAAGCACCCACATAGGCCGAATAAAAAGGAAAAAATGACAGATCATCACAAGTATTTTACCATTTATATTAACGGCTAAACGATCAATATATTATTATTAATCTTCTTAGTCCTATTGAACTATCTGCATCTAGATAATTAAGCAAGTCTTCCTGTGTCTTATTTAGGTCCAGTGCTCGTTATCTTCCTACTACTATTAGTACAGGGACTATTACCATGTATAATTGTAGACTATTATTGGGCTTGCTTATTAGGTCGTGTGGTTCACTGTAGCTATTATTCTTTGTATTAATAAAGAAATATACATGACTGGTATGTTATTAATTGTACTATTAGGACTAGTGTCAAAATTTGTAGTGGAATGGCCTATCTAGTGCTAACAAATAATTGTCACGTTCCCTGACATTTAAATGAATTCTAAACATATGGTATTTAACAAAATTATGGACCACATGGGTGTTGCTCTTCTATTATCCTTTAACTATAGACAAGCCCACTAAGAATTATCTCATCATGAATAGCTATACAAATTCTTGCAGGAGACACCAAGTTGCAAGAATATAACTCATTAAACAATGAAATAGAATGAATGCCTTAGTCTTATATCGTTTATCTTCACCTGCGACACGTTAATAGGAAATATCCTATCGATTTGAGAGGTTGCATTCTCTTCAAACATCATATGCACTTCCTTGAAAATTTTCTTTCCTCACAAAAAATTCTATTGAAACATTGAAAATCTCTAAATTGGACTTCCATCCAGTTTGTTCAAAACCCTTCTCCTTCTGTCCTTTGAAACTTTCGCCATCAACTGTTTCAACAAAATGGGATGATATATAAATTTATACATGTATATATTCGATGGTCATCCTTGGGATCTGGCATGCATGTGCTTCGTTGGACTTGGCACCTCTGCCAAACACCAAATAAATCAATTTGTACGATGTGTGCCTTGAATTGTATAGGGGTTATTTATTTTTTCTTTTTATCAACTTTCAATATGCAAACAATTGGCCAGATTATTACGTGTTACTCCCCCTTTCTAATGTCAAGTTTTTATGTTGTGACAAATGTTTCTCTTACAAAAGATATTTAGAACATGCGAGTTAAACGAAAGACGAACCCATTAGAAATTAGCATTATGAATTGTAGCAATCAAAAACTTAGGAAATACTGATATTTATCATTTGGCTACCAAAAAAGGTAAATGTACAGGTGCTTGTGCCAATCCCTTCCTCTCTTCTTGCCAAACCATATGATTATGTTTATGGGAATCTTTGCATTCCTGCACCTACAATTCATTCCCATGCCTGGAAAATTGATACAACAAAATTCATGCTTATACTTGATTATATGCATACGGCCATGTTTGCATTCATACATGTGTAGTTCATTTGAACTGACAAAGAAAACTTGGAACTGCAAGTATAAAAGTGTTCTTTTGTAAAGTGTTCTTTCGTTCTGGTATCATGGGTGGGAAAATTTTAAAATTTTTGTTCATTTTCTATTAAAATGTCCAACCTAAAGCAACAAATTTGGGTGGGGTATTGTTGACATTTTTTTTTGACCTAGCTTGTTTCTGGGTCTGACTATTTAACATAATCTATGAGACATGATGAAAATCAATGATAACCTAGAAGCTCCTTTCTGCTATTTATGCATATTTTACTAAGACGGGTTGTAGATAATGTCTTCTGTTGTTTCAACATAAATTTAACACTTTTCCAAGAAATCTTATTGCAATTCATTTAGTTGTGATGTTGAATTTGTCTTATGAATGTTCTAACTCATCCTATTACTATTATTTATTTACACAGTTCATTAAATCGTTTTACTATTTCTTATATCATACTAAAAGTTCAATGCAAATCTCTTAACATACAAATGCAATTCTTTTTTTTTTCATGCAATGAAGAAGGAATTCCCTAAATAGGGACCTTCTTTTCTAGAAAATTTTAATAATATTTGATTTATGATACTAGTTGCAAAGATTTACTACATAATATCAATCCAGGACATTCTTCTTTTCTGGAAAATTTACATAAGGTTTCCTTACTGTACTGCATGCATACATTCACTACATAGTGACAACCTAGGGCATCTTTGTTCATTTCCTTGTACATTTATTAGTCCACTTTATACAGGTATGGAACTGTGAAGTCTAAACTCGAGATTGTAGCTAAAGGTTTTCATAAATTCTATTGTTTCGTAAGAGTTGTTGTTTCTTACATAATTATATTGTCCTGTGAATTTTGACTAAACATTCTGAAATCCTTTTGTATCCTATTAAATTTTGAAAGCCAAACGGTTTGTTGTTAGAATAATTTATTCTTTAAAATTGTCTAATTAATATTTTTATTGGATATATCATTTAAAGTTGGCCATCCCAATTTTACCTCTTCTAGGAATATCTTAGGGTCCATATTCATAGTTGACATTGTCATTGTCGAGGATGCATTATGTTTCTTATTTCTTGGTTTTTGTTATGAACTGATTTGAGTACTGATCTTACTATTTCTTATTCTGAACATGTTGTATTCAATTGCTTCATAAGTTGAAAATTGAGCTGATTTATGAAGCCAAACATTGTGGAATCTATTGTTATATTATGTACTTGAGAAAGCTAAATATTATGTTATAATAATTATGGGTGTCTTGCAATTTTATAATTAATATTTGGAATGAAACTTTCTTTGTGCAATCTGCGTTCATTAGTTCTATTTTAGGGGATTATGATACTTGAATCATCCACAACTTCAAACACTAACCTAGTCCCTTTTTGCATTTATCTTTGATTCACCTTTGAAGGCTCCTCTTAGGTAAAGCCTATGAACAAAGACTCATTTTTCTATTTTTCATTTATTTATGGTCATCTGCATGGGCCAGTTTCTCACCCATCCTCACCATTCGAGGCAACATTTTGTGATCAACAACTACGTTTTAGTGTCATGAGTGTTAAGAAAGTTTCAATAAATCATTTGAGACTTCCACCCAAGGTTTCACATTCTGGCCCTCTTAGACCTGGAGTCTCTCTGAGGACATTGTCAATTTTTTTTGGCAACTCCTATGGTGAATGAGTATGCAAGGACATTTCCATTCTCTTCCTTAGTATGTCCACCTATCTCTCTGACGGGTGCACCACAAGTTCCCCCTCTATCATTCTACACCTACTTATGATGGTATCTTACCATTTATCTTGCTCTTTTTAGAGTCACATGTCTTGCTACTTCTCTCATTCATTATTTTTTCTTCTTCTAGATAATTCTTTTCCTTTCATCATTTAGCTTATATAAATTTCTCTAACACTCCTACAATTTGTTACCACCAACTTTATTTTTAAGTCCCATTCATCTACCTTAAGGTCATTAGGGGGCACATTCATAAAATTATCTCATCTAAAGTTTCCTTTTTTTTTCCATTCCAAAATTACACTAAGTTTTCTCTATTCCATATTGCCTATGGTCCTTGACATGAACCTAATCATTATAACTATGTAATGGGAAAATCTTATGGTAAATTGCAGATCCTAAGACTAGAATTGTTGTGCTATTTCTTAAGGTAAATTATATTTTATTTACCTTTAATTTTTTCTGTCACTTTAAATTTCTTCTAAGTACTCTCTAAATCAATAGTGTACGGTCCATGGGTTCCATCATTAGAATGATGCACTAAAAATATGTTAGGCAAAACTAGAGGTCTTAAAACTAGAATTGTTGGGCTATTTCTTTATGAAAAATTATCTTATCTTTTCTCTTATCTAACTTTTCCTTTTTCTTCCATTTCAAAGTACTACCAAGTATTCTCTACTTCATGTTATGTATGGTCCACGAACTCCACCATTTTTACTTATCAAATATAAATATGTTAGGCTAACTGGAGATCCTAATACTAGAATTGCCAGGCTAAATTGGAGATTCTAATACTATAGTTGCTAAGATAAATTTAAGCACCTTATACTAAATTGGTGAAAAATTAAATTATTTCTTTTGTTTCCCCTCACAATGCCCCTTACTAGTAAAACAAGATTTGGGCATGTGGGCTAGGAATTTTGAACTCACAATAGTGGGTTGATATTGGTGAGCACCAGTATTGCAGCAATAATGCTACAACTCCTGGGGCTTCCTACTTTACTTTTATCAACTCGGTAGTTCGTAACAAACTTGGAAGCGACGATGTTATATGCACAAGTACTATTTCTTATTGCAGGTTTTCACTTGATCAGTTGGCGCAAGTTCGCTAGGAGCTTAAGCCAACTTCTATGAGTTCTCAGAAGAAGCTTGAACTGTGATGAAAGGAAACTAACTCTATAGGGGATATTCTACTTGTAGAAAGAGAATGAAAATTGAAATGAAACGCAAACCCTAGCAAACCCTAGTTTACACACTAACCTTACTTTTGCAAGATAAGAGATGGAAACTACTGAAATGGGGGCCATTGAATACTGAAAAGGTAAATTACATTTATTCAAGCTACTTCTGAAAAGAAATGAGAAGAAATCATCTTTTTGTACTTTTGAGTGTTTTTATGTGAAATTATTATGCTTGTGATTTATCTGGTTGTGACTGTGAAGAGGATTGGTAGCAAAGGAAGATGGAGTTGGTTGTTGTAGAGGTGGATGATGGTGTAGACAGGTCCTAAGAATCCCCTAGTACCCTTCTAGAGACTTCCATAATGATCAGACTTCGAAAAATCACTCACATGAAATTCTACATGAAGCTGCAGGGGATCTACAAGAGGAGGCCGAAAGCTATTTTTGGAGTTTTGAAGGTGGAAAAATGATGGGAAAGGGGGTGCTAAAATGTCTAGAACTTGTCAAATAAGAACAAGGATAAAGATGATGGTTGGATTTGTTCAAATGGCAAGCAAGTAGCTTTATGGAAAAAATGCAGAAATTAGGGCAGATTGGTGAAATGTTGCGAATGAGCTGGGAAATCTATGAGAAGTGAGCTGGTGCTAGCTGTTTTATCAAGGGATGGTGAGTTAGGATGTCGTGCAAGAGATCTACACATTTACTTATCAAAACTGACCAAAGAAAGAACTAAAAAATAGAATTTTGTCTAGCTTAACCTAAATTCTAACCTACAAATAGAAAATGTTGAACAGTACCTGATGAATAGAAAAGCACGCGAGAGAACTATGGTAAAAGAATATGAAATGATCGAAGCAATTGAATATGAACCAATATCAACTTTTCCAAATCAAAGTATCACACTAGCAGTTGTATGGAAGAGCAAAAACTGTGTTTTCGGTGGCAGTAGTAGTGCCTTGACCTCAAATCATAGTCTCGGGAAGGGATAAATGAGATCAAGACCTACTGTTGGCCTTTTTGGATCTTTTTCTGTCACCGTGGAAACTTACTTAAGCAACTTGAAACAAAAAAAACTATACTAACCATCAAGAGCAACCTAATCTAACAAAGTAAAATGAATCTATACAACATAAATTAACTCATGAATTGAAGAAAAAAAACATATAATTACACAGTAGGAGGTGTTGGGTAGCTTGGGTTGGGCCCTAACCCAAGAGCTTCATCCCTCTGAAGGAGATCAGTGCTGGCTCAAAGACTGTTTCATCTTCATTATAAAAAATAACAGTTACATTACATAAATTGTTCTCAAATAGAACTCAAAAATGAGCTGAACACAATGTTGCACAAAAGTGCGAAAATCTACTAATAACTGGCTAACCTACTGAGGCTCTAATATTTCTTATTTATACACATGGGGAATTCCAATAGTCCTCTTAAAATCAAGGAACTCGGCTTCTTAGAACTGAAGATAAACAATAGTCCTACTTGACTTGCTTGGTTGCCCCTTGGAATCATCAATGTGGGCCTTTGTGCTCCATGTTGCTGACGGAGGATTTGAGGGAAGGGGTCATTAATGAAGGATACAACCCCCTACAAGTCCTCTTCCCTATTTTCCTCGAGTTTGGCTACCATTTACTCATAAATTCCTTGTCTTTGTCCAAAATTGTCTAAAAAATCTGCATAAAACACACATTAGACTACATGGCAAAGTGACTAACCCAATTCACTCTATTAGCATAAATATATTCAAAAAAATGCAACAAACTAATGAGAATGGTGGATTAAGTTGAAATAAGAGGTAGAATGAGCCCATATAATTACCCATTTCTGGGGCTTATCATCACCCCCTTGCTAAATGTGTTGCTCATCCTTTGAGCAACTAATCTAACACTTCATCTTTAATGGCTCTGATAGATTCCCTGACATCCCAAGCCTCTGATGTGATGTCTTTCTCCCTATCATGGAAATCTACTTTCCTGTCCACTTCTTCCCATTGTTTCTGTTCTTCCTCCTCCTTAACTCCTTCCAACAATCCTAACAGCAATGGGGGACTAAATTTAAGACCAATCCAAATGGATTTCAAATTTTGAATTGAGTGCTTATATAGGGGCACTCTCCTCATGGCTTCCCTCATCCTGTTTGGGAAGTGAAACTCCCTAATCCTTAGGCTGTGTGGCAAGGTATTCCACCTTCTCATGCATGCATGAATATGTCACCACCAAACAATCTCTCCATATCCTCGAAATGAGAAATAGCATGTCCTTGCTTGTCAACATAGTTAGGGAGAACTTGAGGATTAGCTGCAAGGTATTGGTGGACATAGATGAGAGCCAAGCATTCTGTTGGTTTTGCTCTAATCATCAGGGGCTTACTCAGCTCTTTCACCATCATTTTCTAAATTTCCACTACTCTCTGCTCTTCATGGCTCATCCAAGAAGCCATAGCCATTAACTGAAAATCTTCCAATGCAACATTTGGATCCCATATATTCGTGTTAGTAAGTGCCATGTCGTGTAGGTAAAATTATACTAGCTTTGCTTTATCCTTGGCTGATCTGTGATCGCATAAATGCATAAATTGGGCATAAACTTGAAATGGTATTGTGGCCCTCTGGGCCAGTGCTTTAATCTGAAATTGGAGCCACTGATATTTGAGGTACAGTGCATATGATTTGGCTAGCTTCCTGCACTGTAATGCCTCCATTTCCCAGCTGGACATGCCAGCTAGCTAGGCTTCCTTTTCCTATAGCTGCCTTTTCAAAATCAACACTTTAGTTTCTGCCTAGGGTCCCTCTTTCTATTGCTATCCTTTCAAGATTGATGGCTCATTTCCTACTTGAGGTTCCCTTTCTTGCATCTACTTTTTCAATAATTCATTTTCTTCCTGCAATTGATCTCTTCTTGCTCTCTATATGCCTTACCATGCCCAATTCTCTGCTCATCTCTCTCAACCTGTTTTCCATGTGCCCTATGTCTTCAACCCCTTTGGATTTTGCAATCTGCATCCATGTGTGCGTCCTGACTCTTTCCTTTTCTAGCTCGACGAAAAGGGGCACTGCAAATTTTTGTGGGATGATCTTCTCACCTTCTAGAAGATTGTAGTAGGAGCCTAAGTTAGGCTAAGGTCCACACTCTGGTATTTCTTTTTCCTTATCTCCTTCTTGGGACTGTTCTTTTGCCTTCTTTTCCAGTTTTTCAATTTCTTTGAGCTTTGTCAATGTCTCCTGTAGAGAAGTTTGTGCATCCTGTAAGATTGCTTTAGAGTCCATTAATTTGATCCTTTACTTCTAGGTAGAGGTCTTCAGACTCCCTCTCTTATAAGTGATGGAGATTTTGGAGGGAGATGCCTCCTTTGTTACAGTTAGTGCATCCTCAATGATGATGGGTTCTTCTGAAGGAGACTGAGGCTTGCCCAACTTGATTCTGGTGCTTTTTATGGCTTTGAAGTATAGAGATGGTTGTCTTTTTCTTTTCCATTTTTGCTTAGCTGGAGTACTAAGGGCAGCAAGAATAGTTGCTGCTTCTCTTGCTAGTGTCTTAGGAGACACTTCTTCTTGCTATTTTTTCTCCTTCTTCTTCTGTTGTTTTGCCTATGTCTGTTGTCTCTAACATAGTTTCTGCTATCTCTGGTGTTGTTTTCCCCTCTACTTACTGAGTATCTTCCTTTGATGTGGCAGTATTTTTCTAAGTTGTCTTGGGTTTCTTATTTTCAGTTCTTATCCTCTTCCTTTTCTCTGCTTTTGATGTTGTTTTCTTCTCCGCTTTAGGTTCAACTGTAGTTGTGTCATGTTTCTCCTCTCCTCTTTGTTTCTTTTCTTTTTATTCTTCTAATGGAATATTCTATGTTTCCTCATGGATTTCCTTCTCAAGTTCCTCTTTCTACTCCTCCTCTTCACTGCCAGATGGACTAAGGTCATCAGTGAGATTTTTTATGTCATCTTCTCTCGTCATGTTCCTGAAAATTTCCCATGCTAGAGGGATTGTGTATGTGTGGAGGGCATTTTCTACGAGCAATTTAATGAGCCCATGGTGAGCCAGCTAGTTTGGAATCCATGCATTCAATATGGTGCCACAATCTATCAAGGATTGGAGGAGAAAATATGGAAGACTGAGCTTTCTATATGCAAGTAGGTACATTCCATATCTTAGTTCATGCAATAATCTGAAGTGAAAACCATAGAAAATACTGTATCTTCCTTCACAGGAGATATATAATTTCATGATCTGGTAGCTGGCCTCACCCCATGGATAAGGTATACTTGTCCTTCTGATCCCATTCTTATCCTTCACAAGATGTTCATTAGGCTGGAAAAAGGTCTTTTTAGCAACTTGTCCTAGTGGTTTTTCTTCTTTGCTCCAAGGAAGCCCAAGTGGAAGACCTATAATTCTGCTGATGAATTCTGGTGTAAGTTCTATGGTTAGACCCCTGAAACTGGCTGTAGCATGGGTTTTTGGATGGGGTCTTAAGGACAATAAAAATTCCTTTGTCATTTCCTCATCATACCCATGAAATTTCTCAAAGAAAGGCATCCAATTTGCCATGTTAAAGAGGGCTACCACTTTTGGGTGTTCATGCAATTTGGTGGACTTTAGAGGCTCCTTTCTCATAAAACCCCCTGTCATGATGTTTAGTGACTACTGGAAATTCTCAGGTGAGGAGGAAGGCAAAAAAATTTCAAACTCGAAAACAGAGGAAGAACTGAGGTTTTTTCTAGAAAAAGAGAGATTTTTTCACGTTTCTTCCTTTTAACAAAAATAAATGTTAATTTTCCTACCCTTCAAACTCTGTTCTCAACCTTACTTTACTTCTTGGGCTATTGGAGGAAATCAATATTAGAAAAAAAAAACAACACAGAGAGCAAGACAATGTTTTTCTTTCACACAATAGGTATACCACCCAATGCAAATTCACTGCTTCGTAGGCTTAATTTCCTATGGTTGTATCACTTCTTCATACAGGAGAATACGGGGAAGAAAGAGAGAGACTTTTATTGTAGAGTGTAAAATGGAGAGACTGCATATATATTTCAAAAACACAGGCAGACTTCTATTCTTACTTTCCCTTTATTTTTCAACTCAGTACTTCGTTTCAAATCCACCACCCTCTGTAGATAATTAACATGTAGAGTGGGTTTTCTGAGCTTACCTTCTTTCAAGCTCAAATTTGGCACAAAATCCTGAATTTTTACTCTGCAAAGCTATTCACTAGCCTTCCTATAGAAAGGCTCCTATAGACTATGTTTCCACTCCTATAGAGTGTGATAATGCTCTTTTAGAGCTTGATAAGTGGAAGAGTTTTGAAACTGGCAGAGAGAAACTGTTTCGAGGTTCTGAAGGTGGTAGGTAAGTTGTTGCAGCCGAGAAATTGTTGATGCAAATGAAAACAAAGGTGGTGGAGGCTTCGACTGCAGCATACTTAAGCTTATGGCATGTTCTATGGTGACGAGTTGAGGTGGCAAGAAGGGTACATTATCCCCATCCAAACCGTTGGTCCCTACTTCAATGCCATTATGACACTTCATGCTACCTACCTGCAATCACTTCCAACATTCTCGTTATCCACTGCCACCACTACCTGTTTTGAGTTTTTCTTCCCAAGTTGACTGAACACACGTGCTGATTGCATCCACTGAGCATTGTCTGAATTGGACAAGGCTTGTTCGAACTGGATGAGGGTGGCCAATTAACTAGCCACCGATTTCATTTAATCACACCATCTTAATGGTTCATGCAGTTTCTAAATCATATTCATCCAACAGAGGAACGGGTTTAGCCACTTACCTGTTAGTCACTACTGTGCTTTGCATGTGTAGACTTTGGCACTTTGTTCTTAGATTGTTGTTGCTATTGGCTACTCATGGCTTCTGAACTGGTGACCAAGCTATCTCATGCTGGTGATGTTCTTAATTAGGAATAACTCCTTGCGTGCTAAGTACACATGTGGCTGCACTGACCCTGCCTCTGGAGCTTGTTTTTCAAAAGGGATCAACAATTACAGGAATCCTGTAGGATTTCTTGTAACTATTTCTCCCTCTAAAATTTTTGGCTGAGGTTTGAGCAAGGATTGAAGAGATAACGAGGAAGGTTTTGAAGGAAAAACAACTGGTATGCACTAGGTAAGAAGCATGTTAAGGATGTCGTTGTTTTATTCTTCATTTTTTTTTAAACAAAAGAAACAGAATTTTTGTGTTTTCTGTGCACGGAAGAAAGAAGTAAGTAGAAATGTAGTGTTGTAGGGATGGAATGGAGAGTTAGGAGGATGAATGGTGGCAAGGAGGTCCATAGGTCTTCTGGACAAATTTCTAGGCATTTGACTCTTTTCTGAAGTTGATTTTGAGCTCTCTGTAGTTTCTATAGGAGCCTCCTGTAGAATGCACAGAGCTTCCTGTAGGATGAAAAATTTCCTGAACAAGTGAGACCAGGGCCTAGGAAAGGACAATGGTGATGGAGAAATGAACTATCAAGGGTGTATTCCGCCTGACCATGTCCTTTTTTCTTTTGTGACCCTCCTGCAATCTGCAATACATTCAAAAGAAGTTAGTTTTTCTGTTTTTTCCTCTGGTTTTTCTTCTTTCTTTTTCTCTTTTCATTTTTTTTGAGACAGTTGGGTCACCTCCAAGAGGTTTTCACCCTCATTTCCTACCCTGGGTGCCTCCAGGAGGTTTTTGCACAGGGATATTTTATTTTCTTTTTCTGTTTTTTCTTTCAGTTTTTTTTTTTCTTGTGTCTAGGGTGTGGGTGGAGTGGAGGCAGAGACCTGCTCCACTACCAACACTATTTTACTCAAATTTTCAATGAATTTATTCTTGGAGAGGGACTTCCTATAGATCTTCAACCTATGCCCATTGATGAGCATGGGGATGGCTTCTTCATCGATGGTCGGGATCAGAACTGAACCATTGTCATTGCATTTTTCTACTGTGTATGGTCCTAGTCATCTTGTCCTCAATTTTCCCTTGAAGTCTTTATATCTTGAACCATACAACAGTGCCCAATCTCCTTCCTTGAATTGTTTCTCTTTGAGGTGTCTATCATGCCATATTTTCCTTTGAAGTTGGACCACCTCTGAGTGGAGAAGGGCCTGCAATCTCTATTTATCCAATCTATTTAGGAAGTAACCTTTCCTTTTGTGCACAACTGAGATCTAGGTCCAACTAGCTGCCATCCTTAAGGTGTTATATTCAAATTCTATTGACATCAAACCCTTCTTCCCATCAACCAGCTCATAGGGTGTGAACCCCATGGTGGTTTCCCAAGTGGTGTTATAGGCCCAGGTGGCCTCAAACAATCGATCTGCCCAATCCTTTTTGCTGCTACTCACTACCTTGGTCAAAATTCCTTCCAAAGCTCTGTTAGTGACTTCCGCCTATCCATTTTCTTGCTGATGATAAGGGGTGGAAGTTCTGTGCTTAATTTTGTGGTGTGTGAGTAGGTCTTCAATCAGATTGGATGTAAACTAACTCCCTTGATCTGTGACTAATTCTCTTGGATATCCAAACTTGTAGAATATATTCTCCCTCAAAAACTTAGCTACTTTTTCTTCTGTTGCTACCTTGATTTCCTTTGTTTCTCCCTATTTTGTCAAATAATTAGTGCACACAATGACGTAAGATTTCTGTTTGAAGGAGGGTTGGTAGGACCCACAAAGTCCATGCCCCACTTCTCAAATGGCACGAAAGTCACTTAAGGTTTTAGGGGCATCTCATTCTTTGGAGTAGGTTTCCCCATCCTTTGACATCAGTCACATTGGCTGATATATCTCCTAACATCTCGATGAAGAGTGGGCCAATAATAACCTGCTTGCAGAATTTTGAAGGCAGTCCTCTTTGCTGAAAAATTCCTCCCACAGGGCCCATCATGATAGGTTAGGAGAACGTCAAAAAACTTCCTCCTCCCTAACACATCACCTCAAAATCTGATCTTGGCCAGGTTTGAAGAGATTTTCCCCAATCCAGGTGAATGGAGCACTTTTCCTCACGATCTTGCTTTTCTCTTTTGAGGATAGGTGTTGTGGAACTGTGTTGAAACCAAGTAATTCACTATATCAACAAACCATGGAGAGAGTACTAAGATAGAAAATAGGTGTTCATCTGGTATTTGATCATCCACCATTCCTTCTTCACCTTGCCGGCAGATCTAGACTAGAAAAAAAATCAGCAACAACATTTTCCTTCCCCAGCTTATCAGCAATGGTCAAATCAAATTGCTGTAATAAAAGTAGCCATCTAATAATATGAGCATTTACATCTAGTTTGTTAATCAAATACCTAATTGTAGCATGATCAGTGTGTACGAATGTTTGATAACCGGTGATATAGTGCTTGAACATATTTAGGGAATGGACTATAGCTAAGAGAACTTTTTCGGTTATAGTGTAGTTTAATTCTGCCTTGGACAAGTTTTTACTTACAAAATATAAGGCATAAGGTACCTTCTCATCAACTTTCCCTAAGGCTGCTGCTATCGCTTTATTCGAGGCATCTGTATGAATGTGGAAAATTAAGGCTGAGTTTGGACATCTAAAAATTGGGGCAGTCACCAATTTACTTTTAAAGGTATCTAAAGCCTCTTGACAATTGTCAGTCCATATGAACTCAACATCTTTCCCCAAAAGACCAAAAAATGGAGAGGCTAGCTTACCAAAGTCCTTAATGAATCTTCTATAATACCCTGCTAAGCCTAGGAAACTCTAACCATCTCTTACCTTTTGAGGAGGTGAAACCCTTTGGAGGATGGTGATTTTGTTGAGATCCACCTGTAATCCTTGCTAAAAAATTGTGTGACCTAGCACAATCTCTTCGGTCATCAGGAATTCACATTTTTCAGGACTAAGGGACAGGTTCATTTCGATGCACTTGGTTAAAAATTTTCCCAGGTTAGCCAAAACTTCTTGGAAGTTAGAACCATAAGCGGTAAAGTCATCCATATAGATTTCCACTGAATCATGAACCAGTTCAGCAAATATACTCAGTACTACTCTCTGGAAAGTGGCGGGAGCATTTCAAAATCCGAAGGGAAGGACCCGATATGCAAAAGTACCCCAAGAACAAGTGAAAGTGGTCTTATCTTGGTCTTCCAAGCTGATTTGGATTTGGTTGTACCCGCCAAACCCATATAGGAAGGAGAAGAACTTCTTCCTTGCCAGGTCATCTAACACTTGATCTATGAAAGGTAAAGGGAAATGGTCCTTCTTGGTGGCCTTGTTTAGTTCCCAATAATCGACACAGATTCTCCACTTCCTGTTTTTCTTTGGCACTAGCACCAAAGGAGAGACCCATTCACTGTCAGAGATAGGGTAGATGAATCATGCATCGAGAAACTTTTGCAGGTATTCTTTGACAATGTCCTTAAGTGCTGGATTCATCTTCTTTTGAGGCTACCTGACTGGTTTACAATCTTCTTTAATGTAAATGTGATGGGTACAGACTGAAGGGTGGACTCCCTTCATCTCCTTATAGCTCCAAGCAAAATCATCCAAGTGGTTTTTCAATAAGCTACACAGATCTTTCTCCCAAGAGATGGATAGGGATGAGTTGATCTTCAAGGTTCTTTCTAGGACAAATTCCACATTCTTAACTCGGAGAGAGGTCGGATCAGCCACACAAAGATCAACTAAGGCGTTGGCTTGGGTTTCTTCCACTAGATCTTCTAATGGCAACACACTAGGGGGTGGATTCCGAATCAAGTTTTCAATAAGTTCATCCTTGGTTTGTGGGCCCCCAATGGTAGCTTCTACTATACACAATGGTGTGGAATAGACTTCATCCTCATCTTCCTCGTCCAACCAGAGAGGTAAATCATGTTCTAACAAAGGTTGGGCAGGAGGATATAGGACTAGTTGCTTGGACATATGCCCATTCTTGATTGTCATGTTCCCAGCTCAACAACTGATGTAGGCATATGCAGTAGCCAACCAAGGTCTTCTTGGGATGAGAGGATACCCATTGAGCTTTGCCTTTGGTTGGAGAACTAGGAAGTCAGCAAGGTACTCCCAAGAATCGATGGAGACCATTACATCTTCCACAATCCCCTCAAGGGTCACGGTGGAGTAGTCTGCTAACTGCAGTATTGTTGTGGTCTTTCTCAGGGAGCCCTAAAGGTTGAGATTTAGCATAGTGTCCTTGATCATCACATTAATGGTAGCCCTAAGATCAATCAGGGTATGGGGGATTACAATACCATTAATGTGGACATCGACTACATGACTCCTAGGGTCTAGATATTTCAGACAGATTACCTGCCCCAACATCAGGTTGGATAGTTGTACTATGACATTGATAGTTGGAGCATCTCTCTTGCACCTGCCTGGGTGCCTGAAGCACTTCTCCTTGATCATCTTGCTGTATACAGACACATCCTTTATGGCTTGGAGAAGTGGTATCTTTACACATAACTGTTTTAATTCTCCCAGAAGTTCAATTTCTTCTGGGGTCAGTTGAGTGGTTCTAGTTAATCTCTCAAGAAAGGTTGGAATGACTTTTGGTTCACTTTCATGTTTTTCTTCCTCATCCTCCTTAGGGGAGGTTGGTTATCTTAGAGAACCTTCCCAAATCATAGGTTAATCTCCTGAATTTCCACAGCATAGGTCGGGCATGATGTTTCTCCACTATATACGTCCCAGGACTATCTGTTATTGGGGTTCTGGTTCAGTTGAGCAAGTATTTGAGGTTGCCTTGGTGGAGCAAGAGGTAATGGTTATGGTTGAATAGGTGGTGGAGGCAAAAGAGTGGGAGGAGAGTTGTACTGGGGCCTCCACCCCTGATGTGGTGCTCTTCACTGAGGTTGTAGTTGAGCATAAGAGTGAAATGAATGAGCAACTAGTAGGGCTTGGTATTGAGGTGGATGTGACCAAGGAGGGGGTGTGGACCAAGAAGGGTGAGAAATGGGACCCCAAGAACGCATGGAAGTGGCTTGATTGGGGTTGTAATAGGTTTGGGATGTTTCTTGCATTCCCTATTGGTAAGGTCTTGGCCCATGTGGCCTCCTTTGGTTCATGAAATAGAGTGGTTCAGTGGCTCCTTCACCCCCCTGATATGCAGCTTTAAGTCCGAGCAAGGAAAGGCATTGATTCATAGGATGATCTTCTTCACAGACTGAACACACTTCTATAGAGTTTAATGGACATTCGTTCTTAGGATGATTTTTAGTGCACCTGGGACAGAAGATGGCCAAATCCCTCTCGGCTTCCTCTTGTTTCCTTTTGATATGCAAGGTATCCATTTGCATGGCAAGAGTCTGCCTCATCTTGCTCTTGAAATATTCCAGCTGATTCTCAAGTTCGCTTCTAAGCGATGAACTAGATGAGGATGTACTGGCTAAAGGTTGACTTCCCCTACCTTTTTTTCTAGCTGACCAAAAATGGTTTCTAAACATAGTCTTTATGTCATCATAAGGTAGTTGGTAAGTCTCCCCTAGCCAAAAAATTGAGTGTATCTAGAAGGTATTCAGGGACTCCTCTGAGCAGGACCAACTTTAGAGATTCCGGGTCAAGTTTGCACCTGGCCCTTTTATAACTGAGCTGAAACCTCTCTTCATAGTCTTCTAAGGACTCATCACTTCCCATGGTCATTCGGAAAATTTCTTCCTTGGTATCCTTTGATCTACAGTAGTCCCGATATTTGTTGTAAAAGTCTTTCTGCATCTGAGCCTAGGTTGTGATGTTGTTTCCAGGTAACCCCATGAACCAGCATAATGCTGCGTCATTGAGGGTAGAAGGAAATAGTTTCAACTTCTGCTCATCTTCTGCATAGTCATAGGTTCGACAGAGAATAATGAATTCAAACAAGAAGGTATCAGGATCCTCAGCAGTCAATCCATGGAAGTGAGGTAAGGCTGAAGGACTTATGTTTTTAATTTTAGTGTCCCCATTGGTCTCCTAGATAGGAAAGGCACCTTCTATTCTTTCCCCATTTACTCTAACGTTTCTATTTTCAGCCATGGTCTCATGAGGAATGGTTTCTTGCTATTCTTCTATTATAGGATCTTTGTATATCTCTGTAGGTTCACCTATAAGTTCTTCTGGGTCATTGCCACCAAAGAAGAGACAAGGGTGACTTAGTGATGTGGTGGGGGTGTTGGGTAGAAATTTTCCTGAATTGTCTCTATTCCTACGAGGCATGAAAGGAAATCTCTTTTTGGGTGACTTTTATTTTTATTTTTATTTTTTCTTCTTGCACTTGCAAAACTAAAATGGATTGAATGATAAATTGCAACTACTGAATAAACTTGCTGAAATGAAATTGTGGAAATGAAATGAAATCAAGGAAATGCCTAATCTATGCTTGCTGAAATGAAATTGCAGAATTGAAATGAAAGCAGGAAATGACTAATCTACACTTGCCGAAATGGAAATTGTAGAATTGAAATGAAAGCATGAAATGTATAATCTACGCTTGCTGAAATGGAAATTGTAGAATTGAAATGAAATCAGGAAATGCATAATCTACGTTTTCAGAATTGATATTGCATAATGGAAATGAAACAACTACTCTACTTTTGCTGAAATAAACTACTTAGCAGAATGTTGTAGTAACAAATAGAAGAAAGCAGTAGTCACATAATACTCTGATGCTTCCCCAGAAATGGCACCAAAAATATGGTGAGCAATAGTATTGCAACAATAATGCTAGAACTCCTGGGGCTTTCTACTTTATTTTTATCAATCTGGTAGTTCGTAACAAACTTGGAAGTGACGGTGTTGTATGCACAAGTACTAGCTCTTATTGCAGGCTGTCACTTGATCAACTGGCACAAGTTCACTAGGAACTTAAGCCAACTTCAATGAGTTCTTAGAAGAAGCTTTAACTGTGATGAAAGGAAAATAACTCTACAGGGGATATTCTGCTTGCAGAAAGAGAATGAAAACTGAAATGAAACACAAACCCTAGCAAACCCTAGTTTATCCACTAACCCTAATTTTGCAAGTAAAGAGATGGAAACTACTAAAATGGGGGCCATTGACTACTAAAAAGGTAAATTACATTTATTCAAGCTACTTCTAAAAAGAAATGAGAAGAAATCAACTTTTTGTACTTTTGAGTGTTTTTATGTGAAATTATTATGCTTGTGATTTATCTAGTTGTGACTGTGCAGGGGATTGGTGGCAAAGGAAGATGGAGTTGGTCATTTCAGAGGTGAATTATGGTGTGGAGAGGTCCTAAGAATCCCCTAGTACCCTTCTGAAGACTTCCATAGCGATCAGACTTCAAAAAATCACTCATAGGAAATTCTACAGGAGGTTGCAGGGGATCTACATGAGGATCTACAATAGGAGGCCGAAAGCTATTTTTGG
Organism: Pinus taeda; assembly: GCA_000404065.3. Taxonomy (NCBI): domain Eukaryota; kingdom Viridiplantae; phylum Streptophyta; class Pinopsida; order Pinales; family Pinaceae; genus Pinus; species Pinus taeda. The sequence continues at coordinate 74,783 of APFE030221682.1, forward strand.
AGTTTTGAAGGTGGAAAAATGATGGGAAAGGGGAATTTAATGCTAGATTAAGGTGTTGAGGTATCTATAACTTGTCAAAGAAGATCAAGGATGAAGGTGATGGTTGGATTTGTTCAAATGGCAAGAAACCAGCTTTGTGGAAAAAACACAGAAATTAGGGCAGATTGGCGAAATGTTGCGAATGAGCTAGGAAATGTATGAGAGGTGAGCTAGTGCTAGCTGTTTTATGGAGGGATGGTGAGCTAGGATGTCCTGTAAAATATCTACACATTTACTTATCAAAACTGACGAAAGAAAGAACTAAAAAAACATAATTTTGTCTAACTTGACCTAATTTCTGACCTACAAACAAAAAATGCTAAACAGTACCTGATGAACAGAAAAGCATGCAAGAAGAACATGGAATGATCTAAGTAATTGAACCTGAACCAATATCAACTTTTCCAAATCTAGGTATCACACTAGTAGTTGCATGGAAGAGCAAAAACTGTGCTTTTGGTGGCAGTAGTAGTGCGTTGACCTCAAATCATAGTGCAAGGAAGGGAGAAAAGAGATCAAGACCTGCCATTAACCTTTCTGGATATTTTTCTGTCACTGCAACAACTTACTTAAGCAACTTGAAACAAAAAAAATTATACTAACCATCAAAAGTAACCTAATCTAACAAAGTAAAATGAATCTATGCAATAGAAATTAACCCATGAATTGAAGCAAAAATACATATAGGTACATAGTAGGAGGTGTTGGGCAGCTTGGGTTGGGCCCTAACCCAAGAGATTCAGCTCTCTGAAAGAGATCAGTGCTGGCTCGAAAACTGTTTCATCTTCATTATCAAAAATAGTAGTTACATTACATAAACTGTTCTTAAAAAGAACTCAAAAATGAGTTGAACGCAATGCTGCACAAAAGTGCAAAAATACACTAATAACTAGCTAAACTACTGAGGCTCTAAGCCTTCTTATTTATACACATGGGGACTTCCAACAGTCCTCCTAAAATCAAGGAAATCAGCTTCTTAGAATTGAAGATAAACAATAGTCCTACTTGACTTGCTCGGCTACCCCTTGGAATCATCAATGTGGGCCTTTGGCTCCGAGTTGCTGATGGAGGATTCAAGGAAAGGGGTCATTAATGAAGAAGACACCCCCCCACTACAAGTCCTCTTCCCTATTTTCCTTGAGTTTGGCTACCATTTGCTCATAAATTCCTTGTATTTGTCCAAAATTGTCCAAAAAATCTGCATAAAACACACATTAGACTACATGGCAAAGTGACTAACCCAATTCACTCCATTAGCATAAATATATTCAAAAAAATGCAACAAACTAATGATAATGGTGGATTAAGTCGAAATAACAGGCAGAATGAGCTCATATAATTACCCATTTCTAGGGCTCATCAGATGTAAGACGACATGTAACAGTCAACTCACTTGTGTTATAGTTCATTAAATCACAGGTAGATATGAGGCTTTATATTCATCGATAAATAAGATAATATAACAAATTAATGTCCAATGAATGACCATGAATGACAACAAAAGGTCTAAAAGACATGGAATACATAGTGAGATTGCATTTCCACCTGTGATTTTGAATTGAACAATTTGAAATCTTTATGTATCTCATTTACTTTTGGAAGCCAAACGGTTTGTTGTTAGAATAATTTAAGCCTTAAAATTTTCTAAATAATATTTGTAATGAATATAACGTTTCAAGTTGGGCATCCCAATTTTACCTCTTCTAGGAAAACCTCATGATCCATATTCATAATTTCCATTATCATTGTCAAGGATGGATTATGTTTCTTATTTGTTGGATTTTTTGAGGCATTGAATTGAGTAATGATCTTACTATTGCTTATTTTGAACATGTTGTATTTAGTTACTTCATAAATTTAAAATTGAGATGATTTATGAACCCAAACATTGTGGAATCTATTTGTATATTGTGTACTTTAGAAATCTAAATAATATGTATAATAATAACAAGTTCCTTGTAACTTTCGAATTTAGATTTGAAATGAAGCTTTCTTTGTGCAATATATGGTCATTAGTTCTATTTCCAAGGGATTATGTTACTTGCATCATCCACAACTCCAAACACTAACCTGATCCCTTTTTTGTATTTATCTTGGATTCACCCTTGAAGGATTCTCCTAGGTAAATCCTGTGAACAAAGAACCATTTTTCTATTTTTCATTTATTTATGATCATTTGCATGGACCGCTTACACACCCACCTCCACCATCTAGGGAAGAATTTTTTCTCAACAACTACTTTCCATCATCATGAGTTTTAGGATAGTTTTAGCAGATCATTCTATACCTCCTCCCAGGGCTTCATAGTCCATCCCTCTCAGACCAGGAGTCTCTCTGAGGACACTGTCAAACTATTTTGGCTACTCCTATGGTGAAAGAGTATGTAAGGAAATTTTCATTCTCTTCCTCAATATGTCCACTTGTCTCTCTGATGGGTGCAACAGAACTCCCCCCCTCTCTCATTCTGCACCTAATTATGATGGTATCATGGTTTTTATCTTGTTCTTTTTAGAGTCATATGTCTTCCTACTTGTCTCATTTAGGCGTTTCACTTTTATCGTTTTAGCTTACATAGGTTTCTTTGGCACTCATACAATTTGTTACCACTTACTATATTTTTAAGTTCCATTGATATACCTCTACATCATTACTAGACATTAATATAATTATCTTATCTAAAGTTTCCTTTTTCTGCCATTTCAAAATTGTGTTAATTTTTCTCTGCTCCATATTATATGGTCCATGAGACGAAATTAAACATTATAATTATCCATTAGAAAAATCTTAGGCTAAATTTCAGATCTTAAGACTAGAATTGTTGTGCTATTTCTTAAGGTAAATTATATTTTATTTACTTATTTTATCTAACTTTAATTTTTTCTATCAGTTGAAAACTCTAGCAAGTAATGTCTATGTCAATAGTGTATGGTCCATGAGCTCCATCATTAGAATTGTAAACTATAAATATTTTAGGTGAAACTAGAGACCTTAAGACTATAATTGTTGTGCTATTTCTTTGCGAAAAATATCTTATCTTTTCTCTTATCTAACTTTTCCTTTTTCTGCCATTTCAAATTTCTACCAAGTATTTTCTCATTCATGCTGTGTATTGTCCACGAGCTCTGCCATTTTTATCTAACCAATAGAAATATGTTAGGATAAATTGGAGATCCTTATACTAGAATTGATAGGCTAAATTGAAGATCCTAATACTAGAGTTACTAAGCTAAATTGAAGAACCCGATACTAAATTGGAGAACAACTATGTTATTTATGTTGTTTCCGCTCACAGTACCCCTTACTGGTAAAATAATACTATTGCCTATGGGCTAGGAATTTTGAACTTGCAATTTTGGTTTGATGAAAGGCCACATGTAACAGTCAACCCACTTATCCCATAGTTCATTAAATCACAGGTAGATAAGAGACTTTATAGTCATCGATAGATAATATGAGATAATCTCTTTGTGTCTAGTGAATAACCATGAATGATATGTTAATAGTCTATGGTCCATGGGTTCCATCATTAGATCCATACACTATAAATATGTTAAGCCAAATTGGATATCCTAAATCTATAATAGTTGTGTTATTTATTCACGAAAAATTATCTTATCTTTTCTCTTATCTAACTTTTCCTTTTTCTTCCATTTCAAATTTCTACCAAGTATTCTATGCTTCATGCTATGTATGGTTGACAAGCTCCAACATTTTGATCTATTCAATAGAAATATGATAGGCTAAAGTGGAGATCCTAATACTATAATTGCTAGGCTAAATTGGAGATCCTAATACTTGAGTTTCTAAGCTAAATTGAAGAACCTAACACTAGATTGGAGAAAAATTATATTATTTCTGTTTTATCCCCTCACAATTCCACTTACTGGTAAAATAAGATTAGGGCATGTGGGCTCGGAATTTTGAAATCGCAACTATGGGTTGATGTAAGGCCACATGTAACAATTAGCCCACTTTTTCCATAGCTCAACAAAATCATAGGTAGAGGGAGGCTTTATAGTCATCGATAAATAAGATAAGATAATATATTAATGTCCAATGAATGACAATGAATGACCTGAAAAGGTCTAAAAGAGTACAAGTCACAAAGTACATAGTGAGAATTCATTTCCAACATTCCATCCATTAGCATATCAAACTATTTTTTAAATTTTTCGATGCGTGCAGAATAACATAGACATAGGTACCATAGAGTAGTATCAAACATAGGGTTATTTTTGAATTTTTATCTAAACAAAGGAGGAAATGGGAAGGATGAGCAAGTAAGCATACTTGGATATAAGCACCTATAAGTGTGAGGTAACATTTGAACCCTAGGTATCACTCTCCCAAAATTACAACATTACATATACCATTAATATGGATTTGAATTGAAGGGGTGAATAAAACATTTCATGGTGTGGACATTGTTATGACCCAAAAAATGTTCACTTAGCCATTTCATACTAGGTGGATTGAAATACACCATGTAGGATTAATTTTACCATGGTAAAACCCATTTTGACCATAGGAAATAATTTAGTAAACTATTTTTCTAAATTATTTCTCATTAAAATTCAAAAAGCCCTTGAGAATAATTGAATATATCGTTATTAAATCATTATTTGATAATTATTTCTTAATTAATTTTAAATTAATCACCTTGGAATAATTAAATAAACCATTTTTTATTTATTATTTTCCTTATGAGATCATTATTAAACCATTATTTAATAATAATTTCAAACAATAACTTAGAAAGCCAATCGCTTTGAAGAATTATCGAGAAGAAAGCAATTAGCTAAGTTTCTGAAACTTCAAGATGAGCACCTTCCCCATTCCTTTTAGTTCTCTTTGCATTCGGCCTCCTCCAAGAGGAAAATTTAGAATGAACAATTATTTGCCCTCCGCTCTTGTATTTCTTCTTCAAGGGATTTTAATTCTTCTTCTTCTCATTCAATGTTGGAGAATTCCCTTGATGTGGTTCTCTCCACTATTCTGAGCTTTTCCAAGTCATCGGAGTCCTTGGGTAGTTTTATTTCTAGTTTTAAAAACATTCATTCGTTCTCCCAAATAACCAATGATATTTCTCCCCCCCCACCTCAACGTTTATTCTTCACCTTGTCCTAGAGGAACATTTCTCTCAAACCTGCTAATCCCCCCATGACATCCCTTCATCAAATGTGACATTGGCTCCTATGTGTAATGACTTATCGATTGATCCATGTGATGGACCACAAACTTCTGTTTCAGATTTATGCTTGTCTCCTCCCACTTCACGGTCTTACCTCCCTCACCACTCTCTGTCTGAACCCTCAACATCGACCCCGTCAGCCCTTACCTCCAGAACAGATTCCAACCCTCCCACTAATCCTAGTTCAACACCTCCCCCCAACCCTATTCCCATTGCTTGAATTTTTGTTCCACCCCCCCAATCCCCTGTTCCTATCTCAATCCTTTGCGCTTCATCTCATCTGGCAACCCTACCCTTAGGTAGAGTCGTTCACCCAAAAGTCCCTACCCTTATCTCGTCCCATCCCTCTTCGTCTAATCTGGCCACCACACCCTCACATAGAGTCATTTCCCATCCCTCTTCTTCTAACCGTTGTTATTTCAAATGCCCCTCATATAACTCTCGGCCCTCTCCTAACTTCTCTTTTAATACTATTAATAAGGTTTTTAAGAATCCAGTTTCTCTCTCCCATAAATTTAATAAAAAGGTTTTGAATATTTCAAGCAAAGAGTTTGATTCAGCTACTTTTCATCTTTTAGAGAAAGGTCTGAATTTCTCTCTTGCTCCCCGAAGAATTCCTCTTGAAGATATTATTTGCAATATATAATTTGTGATTAAGGGCTTACATGATAACATTAAATAATCTATTAGGAAGGACTACACTATGGTTCTACTGATGCCTCTAAAATTGTTACAACAACATTAGGGGATAACCACTCGGTCTAGCCCTTAATACAGTTCCTTTTCTGTTTGGCATGGTGGCTCCAACTGGATAATATGGGACCAATTTCCCTATAAACATGTGTTTAAGATGAGTGGGTGTTTAAAATATGTGAAAGAATGATAGATGGTTTGAATGATAATACTTCTAAATATATATATATATATATATATATATAATATATATATATTATAATATATATATATATATATATAATATATATGTTTAACCTCGGTAATGAAATATCTAGGTAATCAATCACTAATAAAGATTAATCAATAAATTATAGAGGTGAAGCATGAATGATGATTACTTCAAGAAAAGTAATAAGAAACATATCACATAGCATAATAACATTAATTGTCAGCATACATGTTCAAGATATCATTCCAAAATTACATAGAAGTGATATAAATGTGGAATTGAATGGATAGTCACATATACAACAATTTTGAATCCAAAAGACTGTTAAATTTCCTAACATGAAACAAAATGACATAGATATTAGTACCATATGTATTTGAATGTGCTACTGAAGTAACAATCTCATTCATTCCTTTTTATTTCTAAAAACTCCAAAAAAGATATAGAAATGCAAGTCCTTTTGAAGTCTGCTTGCAAAAAAATTTCGAACCTTGATCCTTGCTCTCTATAAAAAATAAATTAAGAAGTGAAAAAGTACTCTTTTCTTCAATCCAATTTTTAATACAAATTCAGGACCCTTTCTAAAATTACATGAAAGGGTATTTATAGTGAAAATAAAAACAAATTGTTCGTAAAAGATGCTTGGAGTGGTTGGAACAACCTCTAAAAATATGAGATTTCATGAAAGAAATAGAATTGCAAATAACTTCAAAAGATGCATTGCATCTATCATTCCTCTTGTGGCTTTAGTTGACAAATCTCGAGCATAGTTTGGACTTCTAGTGGATGACTCATCCTGGCATGAAATTGACCTATGTACACCACATCTGAGAGTTTGGGTATCATGCGATCGACTGCATCTGCAAGAACTTTTAATTTGGGTATCCCAATTGAGGCCTTTTAATTTTTTGAGTTTTTCTTCTCTAGTCTTCGAATCTTGCTTCCATTGTTTTTCCAATGTTTTTACCTTAGGAATATTTTTAGGGGTGCACTCAAAAATTAAGTTGGCATTGTGTAAATTATCATTTATCAATTCAATGACATTATTCCTTGCTACCTTGGCCCTTGAAGTTTCTCTTTCTGCTTTGATCAGTTGTGTCTCCCATTCTGAGAACAATATCTCTTTATGAGATTCTTCAATCACTGGTAATTTAGTAGCCCTTCCCTTTTCTTTGTTTTGCCAAGAGATATAATCTGTAATCTTGTCATTTGCTTCCTCGAATTCCAATCTGGAATTGACTGCTTGATCTACCAGTGTGTTGGCTTTGATGCAAAATGGATGAATGAGGGATTTCTTTTGGCAGAGTTGGGTTAGATGTTGAGGTAAAAAAATATTTATTGCTAAGGCTTCCTTTATAAACTCTTCAACGTTAGGATTTTCTTTGAACTGCTCTATCGAGAGTTGTAGTTTCATTATTTTCTCATCCTTAGCTTTAATCTCTTCATGATGCACCAATTTTAGTTGTTAAAACTCTTGTGATAGTTGTCACTGTCTTTCAATTGCTTGCTGATTAATCCTTTGTTTCTCAGCCTTTAGTTGGTCTTTAAGTTGTTTAATCTTTTGATCCCTTTCCTTGATCAATATATTAAATTCAATTGCTTTATCAATCGTGGCAGCAGTGTATGAACCTGCAAACTGAGATAATTTAGTCGAGTCTTTGGAGGGATCAACTTATGAATCTTTCCAAATGACATTCATGTACTCATCTTGAGAGATGGTTGCCGATAGCTGGTCTATTTTCCTCTTCTTCCTCTACCTTTTGACTATAACCCTGTGTTTAGGGCTATAAAACACATCCAATGGTGGGATTTCCTCAATACTCAATATATTCTCTGATGAAGGATTATGAGGGATTATCTCAACTTCCCTCATAGTTGAATCCTTGCTAGACACCTTTTCAAGCACAGGATCATTAACTACGGGTTTTTGTCTTAAGGGAGATTGCAACGTGATAATAGTTTGGGTATCACTTTGACCCTTAATCTGAAGGTCAAACTGCTCCCATTCTTTGATAAACATCTCATCAATGTGAACATCTGTGTCCAATTGTTCACTAGCTTTCTCGCTTGTATCAACTTCACTAGAAATGTTCTCTATGTCATGCTCTGTGATTTTCTCTGTGATTTTCCCTGTTTGATGGATGACTGGTGTAGTGTTAAATAAGTCTAGTGGTACTGACTGAAGCCTTTGTACCCTATACTGAATGAATTAGTCCATTTTTCCTGGTCCCAACTTGATCTTTGCGAGATGGCTCACTTGCGCAAATGTCTCTGCTGATATGAAGAAGTCATCGAATTCATCTTTTTCATGGATGAATTGCTTAACCATTACCTAAGTAGTAAAATTATAAGCAACTTTATTTGGGTCATATTGTCTTTTGGGAATAATAGCTAGGTTCAAACCCCTTATTTTCTTAGCTTCAACTTGTGCATGTTTGTAGTCATGCAATGAATATATACCGCATCTGATCAGAAAGGCAGGCCATAACTATTTCTTGGTGTCTTTGAGATTTTTTGTAACGCCCTTTCCAACCATCTAACAGGTTGTTTCATTTGCCAATAGTTTATCCGAGACATATAGAGGAAGGACATGTGGATCAATGATGCTACGATAAACCCTAATGTATGTAAACAATTATTCCCCAAACCAACTGCCAATTGAATTTAGATCGATGTTGGCTTCCTCAGACAACCAAGGGGCTGGTCTATTAAAGATGGCCTGATGAATGGGTATGAAGAAGCCATGGCAAATTTTGTAGAATTTTTTCTTATATTGCTTTTGCCACAAGTCTTTATGCTAAATATGGATAGGGGTTGGGTTTTTCACATTCCATTTCCATCCCATGATAGGAAAATTAGAGTTAAAACAAATGGTGTCAAATATATATGCACTCATATAAAATGGGGGAAGCACTTGGGTGGTAACAAACCTGTTCTTCCTATAATCAAGTATTTGGACAGCCATTTTATTTCATAGAATGGTTGCCCAATCCATCACATAAGAATTCAGAGTTGCTTCTATTAAGGGAACAATTTCAATGGAAAACTTAGTAGAACTAGGGCTTCCAAATAATCTACACATCATTGTGGCAGCATAACAATATGTAGACGCTAGAGTGTCCACAAAATACATACCGGATGACTTGTGCTTTTGTTTGTTAGGGAAATGCCTCCATTGTTTGATGGGGTCAGAATCTACTTCATTTTTCTTCGTGAAAGCTTCAAGGAATGATTTTTTGTAGCACTTCTGAGGCTCTAGCAGAGGATACATTCTCTTCAAATCCTCAAGCTTGAAGGACCCAAATATTCTCCCATCAGATGTGAAGAGTGTTCTATCTGTTATGTTGATACCTTCAACTACCAATTTTACCATGTCATTGTATGGAAAAATCTTTGCGCGAGCCACTATTTGATGAAGGAAAGAATAAGCTAAATCACTAAGTGTATTCTCTGACTTTGCAGGTCCGTCAGCCATTTCCTGTCCTTTTGTTACCTTTGGGTTTTCATTTTCCAACATATCATGTATTCCTTCCCATGAAATCTTCCCATAGTCCTGGCATGTTGTCACTACAAGAAAAAAGGACATTATTGAGGGGCGAAAAATGTCACCATAAGCTCATTAGTGATGGTCAAAAGAGCATTCGTCGCCAAAAACTGAACGTCACCAAAGGTGGCATCACCAAAAGTATAGGTGTTGTAGTAACATACAAAGTTCATCACCAATAATGATTTATAATGAAGGATAGTGACTATCAACATTTCATATGAGCAATGGTGACAGACCATAGCCTCTGTCACCAAAAACTGAATGTCACCAAAGGTGGCATCGCCAAAAGTATAGTGTTGTAGTGACATTCAAAGTTCATCACCAATAATGAATTATAATGACGAATAGTGACCGTCACCATTTAATATTGGTAATGGTGATGGACAGTAGCCTCGGTCACCAAAAACTGAACGTCACCAAAGGTGGCGTTGCCAAAAGTATAGGTGTTATGGTGACATTCAAGGTCTGTCAAAATATTGATTATAATGACAGATAATGACTGTCACCATTTCATATGAACAACAATGATTTATTGTGATGGATCTTTAATGGCCGTCACTATTGGTGCATATATATGGTGATGTTCATTCACCGTCACCAAACGCCGCATTACCAGAAGTATAGGTGTTGTGGTGACATTCAAGGTCCATCACAAATAATGACTATAATGGCGGACAATGACCATCACCATTTCATATCAACAACAACGATTTATGGTTATGAACCTTTAAGGGTCATCACTATTGATGTGTATATATGGTGTTGTTCGTTGACCGTCACCATTTCATATTTTTGGTGAGGGTCAAAAAATGTCACCAAATCTCATTGTTGATGGTCAAAAGAGTCTTCGTCACCAAAAATTGATCTTTACCATTCCATATGGATGTTAGGGCACGATGGAATCAAACCACCAACCTCTTGCTTGTAAAGCAGGTTCTCTTCCATTGAGCTATCACCCTTTAAAGAATTATACTTTTAAAAATTATACCATGAAACTTTATAAATTTTAAATTCTACAACTTTCAATAAATTAAAGTCTCGGAAATATTTTACTAAACAAATAAAGCAACATCGTAGTTGCAGGTCCATACCTAATGGTTATTGAAGTTATGAAAAGTTTGTAGAGGGAAAAATATTTATGTATGGGAGAATCAATATGTTTAGTTGAATACTCAATTAGAAGTGAAACTCTAAAGACATTTATAACCTATAAATGACCTCTAACTAGCAAATGAACCAAATATTGCAAAGAAAATGTCATAAGCGGATAACATATGGAAGAAGAGGAGGCAGGGACTTGGAACCCATGTACATCTTTGCATACCTTATCACTTGGCCCATCTTAGCTTGTTTGACATGTCTTCATACTAACTGGCCCATGTTAGCATGCCCTATAATTCCCTAATACACCTTGGCAGTCATGACCTCACAACTAGAATTACATTTTTTTATGACTTGGGATCCTTACATTCACTATAACACCTTGGCACTCCCTAGTTGTCATGCCGTCTGTTATCCTCCACAATGTCCCAAGTTGATGAGGAGATTGATGTAGATAACCACAGACAAAGATTTTAGTTTGGTAGATAGCCATAATAAACTAGAGAGGGCTCTCTCTATGAAATCAGAGCCAAGAGATGACTAGAATGTAAAGTATTTTAGGCTAGATATCTCAGCTTAGGTGGGTTTTTTGAAAAATCTAGGGATTTGAAACTATGTCCACTGGTGTCTTGTCTGGCAGGGACTTTGACAAGGAGGCAGGGACTTGTAACTCTGTCTAGGATAAAGCACCTAACATGCATGGAATAAGCTCCCTAGAATAGAGTATCTCCTACCTAGAAGAGTGTCCCCTGCTCAAAATTTAGAACCCTTCTCTACTGTCCATTTTTCTTAAAGATAAATCTGTGCATAAAATAGTACTAAGAAAAACACCTAAATTAAGAAAAGTGGGCATATAAGTCAAACTATAAAAGTATAGTAAATATGGCTCTATATAAGTTTGGGAAACACTAGACAAGCATGCTTGCATACAACAACCATAAGATGCTTATAATCAATGTGCTTCTTTCATCATTGTTATACCCTCATAGAAAAGTTGGAATCTGTAGCATGTACTCCAAGGTTGTATGCATCTGTTGAAGTTGTAGATTGAAAGAATCTACTGAGATGAAGTATTGTTGAAGCAGAAACACCTTCAAACCAATAGATAAAGTCTACTGTGAATTCAACCCATTTGTGCATAGACCAAGGTTGCTATTGGGTACACTTATTCCCTGAATGGAAAATGAAATGTATTATATTGCTGTTGAAGAAAAAACACCTTTAGTGAAACACAGATAAAGCTCTAGTAGATATTGTCACTATGGCCTCGGTTGTAGATGATCTCATCAATATAGGTAACAACTTCGATAATTGAAAAACCAAAAGGTGAGCTACATAGATCATTTGAAATGACAGATTTGGGCATACTTTATTATTGTTTAAGAGTGTTAGTATAGAAAATGCAAGGTAGCTTGTTGCATATTTATGTCACAGGCCAAGGATGCGAAGAAATGCATAAAATATTAAATAGCATGGTATAAGTCGATTGCGGGTTCTTTTGAAACGAGAATGGAATTCTCCTTGTGCGGGTTCTAATCTAGTGGGTATAACTTTAAATAAGAAGCTGATAGTTATTGGGTTGGAATTGTCTTACAATTCATTAAAAGTCTCAAATTTGTTCATTAGAAAGAGGAAAAAACATCTTTGCAATAGATTCAATCTCCCTTTAGAGTTGTGGAGGGATTCAGAAATTGTCGAAGGGTCAGTGATGCTATAGGTCAATTTTATCTCCTTGGAGAAAATTTTCAGTTTCAAAGATAGGAGAGTGGTTAAGATGTTGGAAAAAACTGATCTATATGAAAATATTAAGATTGCCTATAGATACTGAGATTTACTAAGGAAAATGGATTTTAAACTAGAAGTTGGACTTCTTAGCAATGAAAATTCCGATTTCATTAGGTTGGCTCTCATACAATTATATGGGAAGGTTGTAGAGAGAGAAAAAAATATGAATGGTGGTGTCTATAGATTCTAATTTGGAGGCTAGTTTGAAGTCTGGACAAGGTAGAAGAAAAAGGGCAAGAAAATCTCATGACTATTGATTCATACCTTCTTCCAACTTCCAACCTTGGAAGGTGTTAAGTTCTAGTTGGTATGTGGTCCTAAAGTAGTTGAATGAACACATGATTTCCCTGTGACTTTTCAAGGTAGGCCCCCTTTTATCAATTCATCATGCTATCAAATAGTAATAAAAGAATCCCCTTCCATTATTGGGTGTTCCAAAATTGTTTGTAACGTTAAGGAAGGTTTAAGGGACTTTAAGGCCCCCCACTGGAATTTGGGTCTAGCTTTTGCTTCAGGAAATTGTGGCATTCTCTTCATGACAGTTATCCATTCTTTAGCCCATGCAATCCAATATTCAGAAGCTTCATCAGATGATGTAGGGATTCATTCTTTGTCCTATTTGGGTGGTCCCAGTTAAAGAGGCCTCACAAAATAAAGGTGACGAGATATCAAGTCATCTTACTATCCACTATTAAAGAAAGAATGTTGTGGGTGATTTTGGGGTCTGGAAGGGGGTTTAGCACTCGATCAAGATCAACACCAAGAATCCATTGGAAGAAACTCTAATAAATCTAAAGCAAAGTCACAGTTTCAAAAAAATAAGAGGGAAAGGGCATGATTGACAATCAGTGGGGTCCTTGCAGCAAGCAAAACCCCATTTTTAAATGATTTTTCAGTCATTTCTTTGAAGTTCAAAAGTTGATCGATGTAGAACCAATTAAATAAGCACCTTCCTGGAGAAATAAGTAAAAAGGAAGAAAGGGAATTTCAAAAAGGCTAGGTAAATCCTTTGTTGCTAAAGGATGTTAGATTCAGAGGGTGAGATCATAAATTGTTTGGGGAATCTCGCCCTATATTGCTGCAAATAGAATTAGAGAGTAAGAAGCCTCCAGTCCCCTTTAAGTTTAATCACTTACTAGCTAAATAAAAAGGATTCCAAGGTTCTGGTCATCAAGAATTGAAGACATTACAATAGTAACAATGAGGACAAAGACATTAATAATTTCATAGACAATATGAAAAGGGTGAAAGGTGAAGCTGCAAATTGAGCTCGAAGATTTGTTCAAAAATGTTTAAAGGATGTAAAAAACTGAATTAAAAACCTGTGATAATAATAAAGCAGGGGTGTTTTTGAAAGATGAAATCAATCCTCTCAAAGAGTTGGAAGGGGAAACAAACCACCTTTCCAACGAAGAAAAAGAAACTAAGCTAAAAAGGAGAACTGTCTTTTTCTCTGAAACCGACAGGAATACTAAACATTTTTATAAGTACGCAAGTCATACAAGAAACATTAACATTATTTGCAAATATAATAAGCCAGATAGCTCTAGGGTTAATAAGTACTTTTAGGAAATAGTTGAAGTGAGAAAGCAACATTTAAAAAATCTAATGGCAACAAATATTTGTGAGAGAAAGTGATAAGAATACTAAACTTTTTTAGAAGTACGCAAGTCATACAAGAAACATTAACATTATTTAGGAAAACAATAACCCAAATAGCTTTAGGGTTAATAATTATTTTAAGGAGATAGCTGAAGTGAGAAAGCAACATTTTAAAAGTTTAATGGCAGCAAATATTTGTGAAGTCATGAAAATTATCAGGCTATTTCCTAACATTATCAGTGATGAAATGAACATAGAATTGGAGGCAGATGTGTCCAAAGAGAAGATAAAAGCAGTTTTAAATTCCAAAATACTAAAAATCATATACCCAATGGATGGACAGTTGAATTTCTGAAGAATAATTTATGCTCCTTTATAATCGGCAAATATATGTTGTTGTCTGAATAATTCTATGTTTTTTTTAATTGTTTCATTTTCCGTGACAGAAATTTCATCAATAATATTATGATGTTTTTTTGAAATCTCAGTCAACAAAGTAGTTCTACAACTATAGTTGCATCTTCAATTTGAAATGACCATAACTATTGATGTGGATCAGACATCCTGAAGTTGGACAGACTACACAATTGATAAGGAATAAAAGATCTTTTTCCAAGTACATGTTTATATTAAGCTAACAAGTAGTGTTTAATGAACCAATGTCTTTCAAATCTCCTTCACAAGAGAGAGACTTATCTTTGGATGAAAAAAATTAAGTGAATTTCACTATGAAGAGGATAACACTTTTCATTTGGACTTACCTCATGAGAGTAATAATCCAGGGCAACAAAATTCTTTTACTTACTCCATTAACTAGATTTGGAGGCGATTCTTCAAACTCCAAGTATTCTTTTCATTACTGTCATGCACACTGATACCATTGACATTGTTTGGAACATATTATTGTCTCTTTTTATTCCATAATTCTAGATGCTTTTACTGCCAAATGTGATGCTTCCACACTCTTGTGATTGTACCAATTTTTTGTCTTAAGAATCTGCATGATACAGCTGCCTGTAGGCTCTCTTAGCATTGCAAATCAACATATTTTGCTTCAATTAGAAGCTCTTATAAAAAGCAGGTGAAAGGACTGCAAATATGGTTCCAATTCGTCTTCAAAATAGCAAGTGAAAACCCCCTAAAAATGGTTTCATAAGACGTGAATAAATCCTTGAAATTATGCATCCTTATCACTAAATTGCTAGAAATGACTCCTGATTTGCAAAGAGATAACAAGTGCTCTTTGGATATTTCCTTCTAAGATCTGGATCACTTGTGAATGATAGCTCACGTAAAATATTTTTAGAAGTTTTATAACTGAAATGAAGATTCACTAAATTTATTGCTACACATTTTCATCCTTGGAGAAGAATGTTCCAAGCACTTGCAAGTGTTGGATCTACATGCCATAGTGTACCAGAGTGTGCAAGAGTGTGCAAGAGTGTGCAGGAGCATCTTTGTCATTCATAGAAACAAAGACTTTAGTGTACATCCAATTCCCATCAATGAAGATAACAAATTTGAGTCCTAGATGTGCTTTTTTTTTTAATTTTCAAAATTTGGCAATATCCTCCTTGGTTCATACACGTCTAGCACTCCCGAAAACATAAAACCCATGGATCCCGGCAATCTGATCAACAACTTGTCCAACTACTCCATAAGTTATAGAGATGAAAACATTTTTCTCTTATTGCTCTTGAACCGAAAGTGGTTATTTTTTATAAGTCTTTCTAAGAGAAGTTTCGAAATTTAGGGCTTGGAAGGTTCATCTACAACACTAGTCATGGTGCCCCTCTAGTTTTCCATGCCCTCATCCCTGCCATAATAATGGTGAAAAAAATTGAAAACACATAGGCACAAAATAGAAACAATAAGAATGATGACTGCTTTTAGATTCAAAACACTTTTATGTTCATGAGAATAGCATGGTGATTTTGGGGTCTGGAAGGGGGTTTAGCACTTGATCAGGATAATTTCCAAGTATCCATTGGAAGAACCCCTAATAAATCTAAAGTAAAGTCACGGTTTCAAAAAAAGAGGAGGGAAAGGGCACGGTTGACAATGAGTGGGGCCCTTACAGCAAGCAAAACCCCATTTCTAAACAATTTTTCAGTCATTTCTTTGAAGTTCAAAAGTTGATTGATGTAGAACTAATTAAATAAGCACCTACCTAGAGAAATAACTAAAAATGCAGAAGCGGAATTTCAAAAAGGCTAGATAAATCCTTTGTTGCTACTTAGTTGATGTTAGATTGAGAGAGTGATATCATAAATTGTTTAGGGAAGATTAACCTACATTGTTGCTAATTGAATCAAAGAGTAAGAAGCCTCCAACCCCCTTTAAGCTTAATCACTTACTGTCATCAAGAATTGAAGGCATTACGAGAGTAACAATGAGGACAGAGACATGAAGCATTTCATAGATAATCCGAAAACGGTAAACGATGAAGCTGCAGATTGAGCTCAGAGCTTTGTTCAAAAAGATTTTAAGGATGTTGAAAAATGAATTAAAAACCTCTGATAATAATAAAGTAGTGGTATTTTGAAAGACGAAAACAATCCTCTCAAAGAGCTGGAAGGGAAAACAAACCACCTTGCCAAAGAGGAAAAAAAACAAAGCTAGAAAGGAGAACCATCTTGTTCTCTGAAAGTTACAGGAATACTAAATTTTTTCACAAGTACGCAAGTCATACAAGAAACATTAACATTATTTGGGAAAACAATAAGCCAGATAGCTATAGGGTTAATAAGTCTTTTAAGGAGATAGTTGAAGTGAGAAAGCAACATTTTAAAAGTATAATGGTATAAAATATTTGTGAAATCATGAAAATTATCAACTTATTTCCCATCATTATCAGTGATAAAATGAACATAGACTTGGAGGAAGAGATGTCCAAAGAGGAGATAAAATCAATTTTAAACTCCAAAAAAATAAAAATCGTATACCCAATGGATGGACAGTTGAATTCCTGAAGAAGAATTTATGCTCCTTTATAATAGGAAAATATATTCTGTAGTCTGAAAACTCTACATTTTTTTAATTGTTTCATTTTCTATGAGATGAATTTCATCAATAATGTTATGATGTTTGTTTGAAATCTCAGTCGAAAAAGTAGTTCTACAACTGTAGTTGCATCTTCAATTTGAAATGACTAGAAATATTGATATGGATTAGATATCCTACAATTGGATAGACTACACATTTGATAAGGAATAAAAGATCGTTTTCAAAGTGCATGTTTATATTAAGCTGACAAGTAGTGTTTAATCAACCAATGTCTTTCAAATCTCCTTCAAAGGAAAAAGACTTATCTATAGATGAAAAACATTAAGTGAATTTCTCTATGAAGAGGATAACTATTTTCATTTGCGCTTACCTCGTGAGAGTAATCATCCAGGGCAGCAAAATTATTTTACTTACTCCATTAGCTAGATTTGGAGGCAATTCTTGAAACTCCAAGGATTCTTCTCATTACTGTCATGCACATTGATATCGTTAACATTCTTTGGAACATGTTATTGGCTCTTTTCCTTCCACAATTTTGGATGCTTTTACTGCCAAATGTGATGCTTCCACACTCTTATGATTGTATTAGATTTCTATCTTCAAAATCTACATGATACAGTTGTCTGTACTCTCTCTTAGCATTGAAAATCAACATGTTTTTCTTCAATTAGAAGTTCTTATAAAAATCAAGTGAAAGGACTACAAATATGGTTCCAATTCCACTTCAAAATAAAAAGTGAAAACCCCCCAACAAGGGTTTCATAAGATGTGAATAAATCCTCGAAACTATGCATCTTTATCACTAAACTGTTGGAAATGATTGCTCATTTGAAAATGGATAACAACTCCTCTTTGGATATTTCTTTCTAATATCTGGATCACTTGTGAATGATACCTCATGCAAAATATTTTTGGAACTTTTATAACTGAAATGAAGGTTCACTCACTTTATTGCTACAAATTTTCATCCTTGGAGAAGAATGTTCCAAGCACTTGCAAGCATTAGATCTACATGCCATGGTGTACCAGAGTGTGCAGGAGCATCTTTGCCATTCAAACAAAGACTGTTAAATTGGCAAATAGGGCCAAACTCCATGTGGGTTAGCTTATTTATGGCAGTTGATATTTTTATTGGATCCCTCTCGTCAAGGGGTGTAGGATTGATCCAAAGATGACCTGATTCCGATAAGTATTTATGGAGATATGAATTTATTTTGATTATGTACTTATTATCACGCTGACTAGCTCTTACGTAGGCTCAAGAAGCCCAATAGACGTGTCTATTCATCATCCACATTTTAGTATAAATTGGTGAGGACTTGAAGTCATTTGGGACATGTATTCTTGAGGTGATCTCCTCTCCATGTCTTGGGTTTTTGGAGAAGGAGAGAACCAAAAGAATTCGCTAGCCTAGAAGGAGCCCTAGCTGCAAGATGATGTCCTAACCTCTATGATGCCCTAAATATTGTAATACCCTAGCCACAATAAGCCACAGGCTTATGAGGATGCACGCCGAGACCTTATATGCTGGACCTTAGTTAATGGAGACCATTTATATGCAGAACATCATGGAGAGTTATATGCTGTCATAAAAGGGAAATGCAGTCAAGGCATGGAGCCACTATTAGAGGAGATCTAGCTGCAGTAATGGGGCGTCCCTAAACATGGTCAAGGGTGACAGTGATATGCTGTCCAAGAAGCCTTCATACGCTACCTGTAGTAGCCTAAACATAGTCTACACATAGCATATATATACGCACATCTTGGAGCACTTATACACTATCCAACATAAATGTAGCCATTGTAAATAAAAAAAGCCGCAATCAGAACACTGATCATGAACGTAATAACCATATATACACAGGACAATCATATATATATATATATAAGCAGGCAATAATCCAACGTTGTCATGAATCCATGCAATGGAGATGTATGAAGCCACTGGGATAGAAGAACCACAATATATGTAAAGGAAATCTATACGCTGTTCACTGAAGACATTTATACGCAGCTCATAAAAGACTCATATGTAGGGTATGGTACAGCCATGGCACACTTGTAAGGATCTTGGTTGAATGAAGAGCTATCTATATAATTTTGGAAGACCATATACTGTCATGGAGACTTCTCAACGATGTTCATGGAAACCTTATACACTGTAACACCTTACCATTGATGAAGTAGATCCAGGTGGTATTCCTGTAGCAGTCTCAAACATAATGGTCAACAATGGTCATGGTTTGAATCAAAAGGGCCACATTGTCTACAGAACTATTATAGTATAGAATATCACTATGATTTCATAATATCTCATCATTATCCCTGTTAGATCTGTAAGGGTATGACTTATAATTGGTGATCATTAAATATATATGTATATGAGTATGATTAGTAACGAGACTATGAAGAACAGCATGATCATGATAATGTAAAGGGCAACATGATCAATAATGAGATTGCATGCTGATGTATGAGGTAGCATGCTGATGTATGAGGCAACATGATGATGGATGAGACTGCATGATGATGAAAACAGATGATATGCTGCTCCATAGTAAGATGTAGCGAATGGACGAAATGGATAGGTAAAGCCATCACCTTGGAGAATCAGTTGAATTAGAATGTCTTCAACTGATCTCATGCATCATCGTTATAGGAGATGATCTATGCTCTAATCTAGATGAGTGAAAGGGTTGACTTCTGTTGTAAATGTACTATCTCTCACTTTCTCTGCTAAACTTTGAAGAACATAAAGAAAGAATTGATCAAGGGTTTCCCCACACATTGTGGGGTTTGTCCCTGGCTAGCGCCACATCCTGTGTCCTCTTGTCTTGGCTTGTCTTCTGCGATTTATATTTGTGTCCTATCTGCAATTTATCTTAATGTTGATGTGATTGATAACTATGAAAATTTAAATAAATTGCTCTAGCATAGAACATACCAAAATTAACATGGTATCAGAGTTGAGGTGAAGACAATGCCCAAGCAAGAATAAAAGAACAATCATCGAAGATAGTTGGGACAGGACAATAGGATTTATGGGATCATCATCCCTCTTCTAATTCACTAAGGGTGAAATCAAAGCAGAGAATATTATCAAAATGGTGCAGCAGAACTTCTGATGGCATACCTGAAGATCACTTCATTGGGAAGTTCGGATCTAAGGGTGAAAAAAGGAAAGGTATATGTCTTGGTTATGAGTTCGGCCCTTATGTGAAGGAGTGTCTGAATGATAGAGATGCAGGTCATCAAAGACATGACTGACTCTTCAAGGAAGCAAGGAACTCCAGTGCTTCAAGGCACTTTATCGGATAGAAGGATGCACTCTCTAATTTGGTAGAGATGGAAACAATCATGGGATTACACTTGGAGCCAATACCACCTATCTCGAAAAGGGAATGGAAGTCAAAGGTTTTATGGTAGGCATTCGTCAATGGAAAGGTACGTGTTTGAAAATTGAATTTTTGAAGATGTTTTTTATTTTAGGGTTGTATCAAGTTGCAGGAAGTCCACTAGGGACCATATCCATTGACACTGCACCAGAGGTCTGAGAGTTAGATGGTGACAGGGATGCCTGAATTCAAAAAAATCATGAAGGTACATGTCTGAGATATGCCAAAGGAAAATCTTATAAGGGGACCATTCCCCTCATGCCACAGGTCCACAGGTTTGGAACAACCCGAGGAGTTTTGAGATTCATGATCAGGAATCCCATGTATGTAGGTGGTAGAAAGCCCTCTATGGCTTGAAGCAAAGCACCCCGGGCATAATATAAGAGGATTGATAGTTGTCGGATGAATTTGAGATTTAGCTAGAGTCGAACTGATCCAAACCATTACCCGAAGGTTGAGGATGATAGATCTCTCATACTGGCACCTATGTCTGACAGGTGCAAACCCTCTCATTTGTAGAAGACAGAGGGAGTTGGATTCCAAATGTGGAAAGATAAACTACAAGCCTGTGACTACCTCAAGGATATTAACTTTATGAAGTTATACGATAGTGATGTCAAACCAGATTTAGGAAAGTTCTTAGTGAACTTCCTTCTGGACATATGTTTTACAGTTAGCATGGGGAGCTCATATTTGGTTGAGCCTCACTAGATTGGTGGCAAGAATCTTTTTAGATGTCTTTAGGGCACAATCTCTCAAGGATTGAGATACACTACCGGAAATATGAAAACTGCATGGTTATTTGAATGCTAACTGGGCAAGCAATGTGGAGGACCTCTAGAACACTTTTTAGTTGTTGGTTCTCTTTGGATTCTACTTCAATGCAGGAAGCATAAGTTAGTCACTATAAGCACTGCCAAGACCAAATACATGGCTGCAAGTATGATCTCGTATGAAGTTGTATGATTGCTCCAACAGACAAACATCATATACTTCCTTATTTGGGATATGGAAAGTTGAAGAGAAAGGAGGCTCAATCACACTGAGATGATGTACATGTCGCTAAAGCCTTGGGGGAAGATCAAATTTGTGATTTTCCTGAATGAATTAGAGTCGTCAAGAAACCCTATACAAGGGTCTTGCATGTTGCATACATTGCGCTCTGGGAGCTTTGAGGGCTTGCGGTTCTTACTGGAGCAACGTACGACCATAGGGTGACTCACCCTCCCCTAGTGGTGCGCACTGAAACAAGATGATTCGCTCTCTTGTGGGACAAGATGATTCGCTCTCTTGTGGAATAGGATGACTCACTCTCTTGTGTAGCAGGATGATTAGTTCTCCTATGAGGCCTCGATTGATGTGTTCTCCATGGTGATTGTAGCAGGATTGATGTGTTCTCCTATGAGGCCTAGATTGATGTGTTCTCCATGACGATTGTAGTAGGATTGATGTGTTCTCCTATGAGGATAGGATTGATTAGTTCTCCTGTCAAGGCATCCTACCTATGCAGTCTAGGACTCATGGGAAGTACCTCTCATCTGATTGATGAGAAGGGAAATGAATTTAGGGACCATAGTAGTACCGATGGATGCATCGTTGTATCTACCATACTCCCTATGCTAGGATGACCTCCATTGATCTGGGATCAATGATACTAGTCTGGGACTAGTGGTAGGAGTTGTACCATACTATGGTGCTGACTTCGGGTCGGTTGAGACTGGTCTGGGACTAGTGGTACATACTCTGAGATTGACTTTGTGTTAGTGTAATACTAGTCTGGGACCAGTGAGAGTGGTACATGCTATCACACTAACTTTGGGTCAGTTGAGACTAGTCTGGGACCAATGGTACAGTCTCTGAGACTGTGATACTAGTCTGGGACTAGTGGTAGGAGTTGTACCATACTATGACACTAACTTCGTGTCAGTTGAGACTAGTCTGGGACCAGTAGTACATACTCTAAGACTGACTTTATGTCAGTGCAGTATTGGTCTCAGACCAGTGAGAGTGGTGCATACTATGATGCTAACTTCGGGTCAGTTGAGACTGGTCTGGTACCAGTGGTACACTCTCTAAGGCTGCGATACTGGTTTGGGACTAGTGGTAAGAGTGGTACCTACTATGAAGCTGACTTCGGGTCGGTTCAGACTAGTCTAGGACTAGTGGTACACACTTTGAGACTGACTTTGGGTCAGTGGAGAATGGTATGAGACATTCTTGATCAATTCTTCTTCTTCATAGTTTAGCAGACTAAAGTTCAGTAGAGCAGAGCTACCAGAGCCAGTAGAGCTGAGCAGAGCTGAGTAGATCTAAGCAGAGCTTAGCATAGCAAAGCTAAGTAGAGCCAGTAGCAAGGAAAATTTTAAGAACCCCCCCTAAATTTATAAATATAATAAATGGGCGAATCTCCATGGTATATAGGAAAAATGGAAGGCGATTTTATCAATAATATAATATGTATATATAATTTTTTGGCGAATCTCTCACTAGGCATGGCGAATATTTTACCCAATTATAAAATCTTGTAATATTTTGGCAAGTCTTTCACTAAATAATAAAACTTTGTAAAGTCCTAGTGAATCTTAGCATTGTAAACTCTTAGAGAATTTTTTGAAAAAGTATAAAACCATATATGACAAGAGCCAAATGGTGGCAATATCACTGTTTTTTTTCACATTTCCACGACATGGAACTTGTTTATAAAATTATAAAAAAGCCAACCAAGTCCCTTATAATATGCAGGTAATCTTATAATAGAGTCTGATACCTCTACTATGCTTGTCTTCGTTCAAGTGTCATATCTGCTATACTTAACACTGTGAATCACAACTCTCTCAAAACTCAACTCTATAGTAATTAAAACCTTTGGAAATTGAATCTGATAACTCTATAAAAAGGATTAGTGAAATAGAAGCTTTTGTGAATGAGCCCACTAACTATCAATGCTAAACAATCAATCTAGACTATGAAGTCTTCCATCTTGATCACAATCGTGCTCACGATCAAGGAAGTGCGACCACCTAGCTTGACATAATGGCCATCATAGTGTCACTTTGAATCTCCTTTCCTGTGTGGATGTTTTGACAAATCAATGTGAAATCAAAGTCACTTTGAATTTTCTTTCCTGCGAGGGATCACATCTACAGTTGATTAGTAAAAGATAATCTACTAATATTATGTTCAAGAAACTGACTACAATCTACAGTGGAAACGAGACCTGAATTCTTATTTTGAATTTGAATATCTTAGGACAACATAAGAGATAAAAATGCATATGACCTTAGTAGCTATAAAACAATCACTCCATCATTACAAGACCACCTAGATTTTGGCACTTGATCTAAATAATGGCACTAATTGTAGTGCTTATTTGCATTAACACCATGGAAAAGCAACAACAATGTTTCAAAGCACACTTACTGGAAAAGTTGTAATGTTCCAAGAATATTTAATGATAGCATCTAAACCTCGTACTATGGTGGGGAAACTAGGGAACCCAAATCTTGGAATATATCTCATACCAAATCTGAGAAAAAAATAAAAAAGGGAAAAAATCAAAATCTATAAATCAAGCAATGAATTGTTTACAAATCAAATACAATTCCTTTAACTAACAGTTAAATTGTGGTGATATATTTAAATATTTAGTAAGAGGGGAACTTCAAACCATGGAATATTACCTTTGTCATTACAGTCATCCCTCAATGACTGAGATTACAAATCAATACTTATGGAAAGATTGTAAGAAATTTTGTGACATAGTAAAGCATAACCTCTATTTTCAAGCAACAAAATCAAGACATTGTTACATCTAGAGCCATAATTGATACATAATCAATGAATCAAGTCCTTGTATGGCACAAGCTTGTTTCACAACCTCTATTTTCTCAATAACAAAATCAAGACAATGTATGTGGTTATTTCCAAAAGGAAACTGCATTTTAATTTGGTAGAGGATCTTATCAAAAGACAAGGATTTATTCAAAGCTACAAAGCCTAATGGGTTACTGAAAAATAAGTTGGAATATGGGATCATGATACTTAAATTGAAAAAATATGCTTTCATTTTAGAAACATTACAGTTATACAATGTTTTTTGAAAGCATTAGAATTTGAAATTGGGCCTTTCTATCAAGACAAATTTTCATTTATAGAATGTACTTTCCTACCCGAAACGTTGTAGATATCCAAGAAAAACTTGAAA
>APFE030221682.1:109116-121649 GCA_000404065.3 Pinus taeda
TTCTTGCGAGGTGTTGTTAGTAAGCCCAACTTCTTTACAATTGTTTTAGAAATCAAGTTTACTTGTGATCCACTATCAAATAAAGTATCAATATTTTGGTGCTTGGAAATAACTCTAATATGAAAAAGCTCATGTATTTTCCTCTCATTATCTTTGTTATCAATAGATTGAGCAGAATTACTTGTAGATGCTTCATAATTTTTACCTTTTATACCTGTGGCTGTGGCTGTTGTTTCATCACCTGAGTCTGACCCAAAGTCTTTTTGAATGGCAACAACAATATTCTTCTTCTTACCACCGAACTTCTTGGGTTTCAACTCTGGATGCAAAGACCAACAATGTTCATCATTGTGTCCATCCTTCTTGTAGTGAGTGCATGAAGGTTTGTCTTTCTGTACATCATTTGCCTTCCTCTCCTTCCATTTTTGCTTCTTCTTTTCCTTGTTCTTGCTTGCAGAGGGTTTTGATGATCCCCCAATCTCTGGGTTCACATTCTTTCCTCTAGCCTCTAGATGTATAGCCTAAACTGATACATCATCTAGGCTAGTGGGGTTAAACATGAGAATGGTGTGCTTCAAATATCTATGTAGACCACCTATATACTTTAACAATGTTTCAAGTGAGTCTAGAAAAATGCCTAGGGTTAAAGCTCTTTTTCTAAATTCTTGGGTATATCTTTGTACACTTTTCCCCTTTAATTGGTGAAGATTTTGCCAACTCATCATTGCTTTCTACATATAAGCTAGTGGATAGAATTGTTTTTTAATGGCAGAAACAAATTCATTCCATGTAGAAAGAATTTTACCATGCTTCTTCAAATCAGCTTGTGTCTTTCCTTCCCACCACACTAGTGTAGTTCCTCCAAGGCGAAGGCTAGCCAGCTGAGTCTTTCTCCTCTCTAAATAAATGTTTTACAGCCTACAATATACATCAATATGTCTAATCCAGTTATCTAGGTTTTCTGCATTTAATTCTCCATCATAGATTGGCAAATCAAACTTTACATCTAATTTAATCAAAGATGTTTTCTTCTTTTTCTTTTTAGGGCTAGGAGATGAGGATGATGGAGGTGATGGTGGAGGAGATGATGGAGGAAGCTCTTCCCCTTTCTCTTTGCCTTCTAGGTCATCTAGGGAAGGTTCCTCTGCTCCCTTGTCTTGTTTGGGTGTCGAAGTACTTTCACCTCGACCCTTCTTGAATTCTCGATACGTCTCTTCTAGTATGGCTCTCATGGTCTTGAAATTATCCATGAATTGAGATTTTGATTCCAATGGGACTTCTCTAGCCATTATCCTTTGAGAGTAGACTCTTCCAATCTCTGGATTAGCCTAAACAAGTTCTCCTTCTCCTAGTTTGATCTTTGACATAGTTGGCATTCAACAATCTAGCACAAGCTTGTCTAACCTTAGCAAACCTAAAGCTCTGACACCACTTGATTTGTAAATGAGAACTTAATAAGGTATTATAAACTCCTGTGCATGGATTTGCCTATATTACTTAGTGCAATGGATCGATAAGATTGCAAATAATATAGACAATGAAGCAGTTAAAGATACATAACAGACACACACACATAACACAACAAGATAATCAAGGAGTTCACCCAAAACTCCTGGGCTACGTCTCCTGTTCTAGCCTTCAGCGGTGACCTCTCTATTATGTCTTCAAGAGTAGAGTTTTACAAAAGTGAGCTCAATTTGAGTCTCAATACTACAAATATAAAACAATAGGAGTTTACTTGAATCCATCAAGCCTCTCTGAATACATAAACTCTCCCTCTCCTTCTCTGTCTTTGTTTCTATCTATCTCAGCACTACTTGCCTTTGTCTTTGTCATTCTATGGCTTTTAAGCCAATTGACACTGTCTGTTCGTTTCCTCTTCTGGGCCCTCTAGCTTCTGGCCTCTATCCGTTCAAACCCCCTCTGAGCATTAACCAATCATGGTGTAAAATCTTCAGGGATGGTGGCCACCTGTTTTGCAACGGAAGGGACCACCAACGCTTTAGAAATCCCCAAAATAGTTGTTCTCTATTTACACAGGGAAATAAACAAAAACATGGGAAAATCCACCCAAACATGGTTTATCGGACCTGAAATATTATTAATTCTTCTCCATAATCCCTTCAGATCCATCTTTGGGTGCTATCGCAAATGATCGTCGATCCAACGATTATTATTGATTTCAGGTGGCTTATGCACCCAGAGATTACCCGCCCAAAAAGGGTGGTTTTCTCTCTCCAGCACTTGGCCACGTGGCGGCCAGTGTATGGGCTCGGGCGACCCCGACCAATACCACTTACCACCTAAGGCCCACCTGAAATCCCACTCGTTTCGGAACTCAAAACACATCTCGATGCATATAAAAACCCTTTCTGGTCCATTTTATCATCCAATTCACATTCCCTTTGATTTTCATTTATTAAATGAAAATGTGAATTTACATTGAAAAAATCCTTTTTAAACAAGTTGTTGGAGCAAGGCTTCCACAAACTAGCGTTGGACTTAAGGTAGGGTCTATAAAACTGTTATATACCTAGGGGGGATAATATGGGGTACCAAGGGAGGTACCCAAGGTAATAATGTAATAATGGGATGGGCCATAGTAATAAATAAGGTGGTTAACCCATATCATGTAAGGGACCACAAGTAGTTAATAATAATGTAATGGGCCCATGGTATTAGTTGATGGTATGAGGAAACCATGGTAATGATCCATGGTATTGTATGTATGAGGCCTATATAGAGGCTAGAGACTCCACGTGAAGAAATATTGTGTCAGAAATTATTGTATGGAGCAAGCATATGGCTTGTGGAGTGTTCCCTTCCTTAAGGAGTGAATGTATGGTGTTGCCCTACCTTAAGGGTTTGATCAATAAAGAATCATTTCATATTATTTCTAGGTTTATTTGCATTGTCTTATATTTTTATATCATATCTATAATATTTCCGGGTTAGATCTACAACAATTGGTATTAGAGCACTTTCTTGGGTAAAAAAGTGGAGAATTTTTTTTTTTTAATTTTTGCAGGATTTTAAGGGCAGAAGTTCATAGATCAGATCTGTACATTTTGGTGCAAGATCTACTAAATATAATTGCAGATCTGGTTTCTATGTGAAAAAATATTCGATTTCAAAAAAAAAAATCGACTGAATCGGAGTCCGGATGAAGGAGATATCGCTGATTTAAAAATCAGTGGGGTTGCAGATAATTTTTCAGGGCAGCAAGTTTGCGGCACAGATCTGGAAATATTGGTACAAGATCTACAAAAATATAATTATAGATATGGATTCTATGTGAAAAAATACCCAATTTCAAAAAAACAATCGGTCGAATCGGAGTCCGGATGAGGGAGATATCGCTGATTTAAAATCAGCTCTTTTTTGCAGAAATTTTGGTGACGGCGGGAGAGTTGGTGACGGCGGCAGATCTGAAATTCTAGTGCCTGGATCAAGATTTCTATCACATGGGTAGATGCAGAATGATTGTTTCATTTCTGAAAATAGGTTATAATAAGGATTGTGAGCAATATTGACGGAATTGTGGCCCTTTCAAATTTTTGCCAAGTAAGCGAATTTTTTCTCAAACCCTCTTCATGGCCAAGTTTACTGGAAAAGATGATAGCCCTACTATTGAAGAATTCATACAAAATCTAAAGAAAATATTTGGGGAGGGATGGAATTATATGATACCACTTTTTTTGAAAGAAGAGGCAGCCATATGGTGGAAATCACTGGGCATCACTAACTTGGCCAAATGCCCGGATAAAGAAATGAAAAAACTCCTTATGGACAAATGGTCTTGGGTTAGAAAACAAGATAAGGGGAAACATGTGGAGTTATTTCCTACTCGTATATCCTTATTGCAGGTTCATGGGTTGATTCAGAAGGAGAAGATCGTTGTGTCTATAAATCCTAGCTGCAAGCATAATTTTATCAATGTTAATTTGGCAAAAAAATTGCAAGTTCCAGCCAAACACATTGAAAACACACAAATGGATGATGAGGATGTTCAGATTTATAAGGATTTGAAGCTTTCTATGGATAAGTATGTGTTGCATGGAGATTTTTATACTTCAGAGATGGATAATATGGATGTTGTTTTGGGATATCCTTGGATGGAATCTGTAGGTACTATCAATATTAATGTGTAGAAGAAATTCCTGAAGCTCTGGTATAAAAAGAAGAAAATTACATTACAGGATATTTCCATCAATAAACAGGAAGAGTACATGGAGGCTGAAGCAGAAGATGTTCCAGGGACTGACATATCAGATGATGAGCCTTTGATGATCGACAATCAAACACAAACAAAGGCTGAAGCATAAAAGGTTACAGGTACATCAGATGAGGGTGCAGTGGTTGAAGTCATATTGGAAAAGAAGACATCACAACAAGCACCACAGCAAGGTGAATTAAAGAAAAAGACACCGTGGGTTAAAACTTCAACATATCATCACCCACATCACCCCGCAAGACAGCCATCAAGATGGAAACCAAGTAGTCACAAGGACAACAACCCCCGTATGACGGATAGCGAGGAGCGAAGATCCACCTACTACACATCAACACAAAAGAGTTGCCACAGTCAACTTCCATCTCAAGCAAGCGAGGCACCAACAAGATTGAGGGTTCATCTTTCTCTTGGAAGGCTAGATGCATGTGCATGGTACCAGTGGACTACTCTTTTGAGTAGATCTTATTAAAACACCTCTTATTTTTTATTAATGAATTGTAATATGTTTAAAGAAAAGTAGATTTTCTTTTCCTGTTTGTTGCTAGATATCAATTGATACTAGGGAGATCAGTCTTATTGAGAAAAATAAACTTGATTGTATTAACTTTGAGAAAGAAGAACTTTACAACCTTGGTGCCTTGATGCTGTACAAGCTCTTCCCAGGGTTTAGGCAGGAATCTCCTCTACTTTGACAAGCCTCACTCTCTCCCAAATGAGATTAAAATGTATGTGATCTTTCCTCTCAATAGCTCAATTAGGAAGACTAAGTTCCAACAGCATATACCCTCAACAATATTCAGCTTTCAACCTTTTAAGTAACCAACCCAAAGCTTCATTTTATAGTGCAAGGGAAGGAGGGTACAGGTCCACCATTGAAGGGATAGAGTCCTCCTTCAAGGGGACAAGCTCCTCACATCAAGGGGTTAGCTCCTTAAGTAATGGGATGCATGAACCCTTAAGGAGCGGACTTGCCAGCGCAAGATTCCCCCTAGAAGCTTCCAGAATTGACTCAAAGTGAGTTTTTAAGAATAAACTTGCGCCTTTTTAACTTTTACAGGGGTTCGCACCCATAAATGCAGATACAGAGCGTTTAGGTGCGCAGGGGACACGAACAATGGGTGCGGTATCACAGGTAATGCTAGGAGAAAGTGCGAAACCAGAGTTTTTAGAGTTTTTAAGGACTTCCTCTCATTTTCAAAGCTTGATATGCGGAGCTGAGGTTTAAGACCTACAAAGGAGGTATGTATGAGTGTTGATAGACTCATATTGATTACAGAAAGTCATGGTGAAATTTTTTCGTCTAACAAGCCTTTGGTAAGCGCTCCATTGTATTTTTCCAATGCGATATTGCAGGTTGACCTGGGCCGTCAATTTGCACGCTTGATCAGTGGTCCTCGTTGGCCCGTGCTAAACATTGTCGCAAATTTCACATGATAGCCTCAGATAACCTCCACTTGCCATCTCCAATTGCGATATACCGATCGGATCTAGACCGTCGATTGGCCAGATCCGACAACTCTTGTGCATCGTTCTTTTGACCTCTGATAGCTCTGTTTTTCATTGTTTCTTCATGTTTTTCACTCCTAATAGTGTTTTCCACCATTTTTAAAGGTTCATCCACTGCGATAATTTTTGGTTTTTGAAGAATTAGAGGGTTTTTAGGATCCATTTTGGATCATGTAGCCGTAAAAATACACAATCACCTACATCAAAGCTTATTTCACTGTGATGTTGATCTGCCCGTTGTTTCATTTGATTTTGCACCAAAGTGGAGTTATCCTTTAAAATTTGGAGAACTTGTTGTTGATGCTCGATGTGATCTTTCACTGTTTGAATCTTTTTCTTCTTGATATGTCCTTCTATCTTGAGAGTTTGAGAAGTCATAATTTCTTCCAATGCATTACAAGATATGGTTGGATTCATTTCTTGATGCTCAATGTGATCTTTCACTTCTTGAACATTTTTCTTCTTGATATGTCCTTCTATATTGATAGTTTGAGGAGTGGTAATTCTAGCCAATGCATTACAAGATATGGTCGGATTCATTTCTTCTTTCTTGATGTGATCTTTCACTTCTTGAACCTTTTTCTTCTTGATATGTCCTTCTATCTTGTGAGTTTGAGGAGTAGTAATTATTGCCAATGATTTAAAAGATATGGTTGGATTCATTTATTCTTTCTCTGGGGTTGGTTCTTGGTGTATATCCTCTTCTTTTGATGTTTCTTGATCCTTTTATTTTGACGTTTCTTGATGTAAAATAATTTCTTCTCAGCACACTTATGACCTTTAGTGTATTTGCTATCACAATTGTAAAAAAGCCCTTTTTCTCTTTTTTCTTCCAATTGTTGTCGTGTAAACCTTGTAGGTTGTGGGAGGCTATGAGAAAAAACACTTCCATAATTATAGTTGTGAGTGGTGGGATTCCTTGTTTCCATAATTTTGTTTTCAATTTTTCTTGCCAACCTGAATGCCTTTTCTAATGAATCAAGTTCCCAAAGAGGAATGCCATTTTCAATGTTATCCTTTAAAGTTCCTATGAAGACATCAATCCTTTTCTTATTAGAATACGATTTACCCTTATATTCATTTTTTAAAAGTCCTTAATGTGCTCTGCCATTGAACCCTTTTGTTCGAGATTTATCAATTGGCTAAAAAGGTGTTACTCTTTGTATCCCCATAATGTGTTATCATTTCTTCTATGAAAATTGATCAAGTGACAAGTGATTTACAAGAACAAAGCCCTTTATACCATAAAAATTGATTTGGTTCTAAATATAAAGATTATGTACGTTTTGTAACATTTGAACCTCATGTAGATCAAAATATTGCTCCATTTGTAGTATCCAATTTACCGGATCCTTTCCATCAAACTTCCTCATATTTCCTTTTCTTGATTTTAGGAACTTGATCTTGAAATGACTGTAACTCAGTAATTTTTGATCTCCAAGTTTTGAAATTGTGTCCTGAGTAACCCTCTAAGTCCTCTTTCTAACCCCACAAGTCTGATCAAAATTTGATTCTCCAAGGAAGAGGTATGCCCAATCTCCTAAGATGATCTGATTATATAATGTTTTAGTAGAACAAACTTGTACGACGTGCCACGTGTCACTGTTCTGACCTTCATATTTGAAAAATATACATAGAAAACTACAGTCTATCCTCTTTTTGTAACTTATGAAATATCAATTTGTTGCTTAGAGAGAAAGTTATGATGATTTTCCCAGGGTCACCTATTTAGAATGTAATTCGAGAGTTTGCAAAAACCCTAACTTCCTCAGATAATATCTCTAAAAATATAGCGAGAAAAGATCTGATATTCAGATCCAAGATTCAACAAGATTTCTGCTCAAATAGTTTTTAATTTTAGATTTTGAACCTTTGTAGAAACAATATTATAGTGAAACTTCCATGATGGTTTGTTTGAGATGAAATTCTGGAGCTTGCAAAAACCCTAACTTCCTTAGATCATATCTCCAAAAATAGAGCGATAAAAGTGCTGAGATTTGGACCCGAGGTTCAGACCGATCTCTTCTAAAATGAGTTTGTTTTTTAGCTTCTAAAACATCATAGCGCAAAAGTTATAGAGAAAATTCCACGATGACATGTTTGGAGCAACGAAACCCTAGAATCCAAAGCTCTGATACCAAATGTTATGAAACTAGCTCACAAAAAGATAGAAAAGATAGATAAATGCCTTATAAATAAGCCTCTTCGAGGGGAAACCTCCTTCATATTACAGAAAAGAACAATTCTTGGATGATACAAATGAAAATACCTCCTTTCTATATATATGGGTGTAAGGGGTCATAATATAATCAAAGTCGACATAATAATAATAATGTAAGGGCAAAATAATAACAATAATGGGCTTCTATGGGGCACAATAATAACAATATGGGGCCTACATCGGCATAACAATATAATAAGGGGGTTGTACTAATAATAATAAGGGGTTACACTAGTAGTATAGGGACCTAACATGGTATGTACAAGAAGAAATAAGGAGACAAACTGGAGATTGGGATAGTTTGGCTGATCATTTGTTAGCAACTTTTCTTTCTTAGACAGTGAAAAAAGGCTGACTGAGGCATTGTAGGCTGTTAAGTAGATTCTTCTTACAATGGGTCAGCTAATGCAAGGGTGCTTAGATTAGTAGACTCTAGAGCATATCTATGATTTTGGATATCATGAAGCTATAGCATGTGGGAAGGTGGATAGAGAGCTAGATGAGGACGATCTAGAGAATTACAACATCTATCATACAATGAAACTAAAGGGGAATGGGACATAAAGGATGGACTTGTGATTGATGCTCCACACTTAATCCAATTGAAGTTGCGTAAATATAACATTGGGATTGATGAAAAATTGAAGTTAGCCTCAATTAGAGATTATTGGGATGAGTAGACTACAAAGGATATTTTTGACCTCTTGAGAGAATATGAAGACTTGTTCCCATTGTCTGTTGTAGAACTCAAGGGGATTAAGGGAGATCTAGGGGAGATGAAAATCATGCTGAAACCCGATGGAAAGCCAGTAAAGAATCGATCATACAGATTGAACCCAAGGGTTAAGGAGAAAGTGAAAAAAGATATAGATAAGATTATAGCAGTGAGGCTTATATTCTTGTTGGATGAGGTAGAGTGGGTAAGTTCGATTGTGATACAAAATAAGGACACTACAAAGATAAGGGTTTGTGTAGACTACCATAGTTTGAACAACACTTGTGTTCATGATCCTTTTCCTATTGCATTCAGTGATGAAGTTTTAGATAATGTGGCGGGGAATGAAGCCTATTATTTTACAGACAGATTCTCCATTTATCACCAAGTTATTGCAGAGGAGGATAAGAAGAAAATACGTTTATCACAAAATGGGGATCCTATGCATATCATTTTATGCCATTTAGACCCAATAATGCACCCGCGGTGTGATCAAGGATTGTGATTTACACCTTTAGAGATTACATCCATAGGTTCCTATAAGTTTATATGGATGACTAGATAATTTATAGCTTGTTGAAGAAACAATCAAGTCGGCTTCGAATCCTATTTGATCGATGTAGACAACTGCAAATCTCGTTATATTTGAAGAAGTGCATATTTACAGTCCCCTTTGAAACACTCTTGGGCCACATAGTGTGCAAGGAATGAGTGTGTTTAGACCATGCAGAGGTGGCAAAAGTCGTGAATATGGACCCCCCTACAAGTGAAAAATAGATTAGATCCACCTTGGTCAATTCAGGGCACTATAGGAGGTTTATCTACAACTATGCATTGATTACTATACCTATGGAGAAGATGTTAAGGAAGGCTGAACAATTCATGTGGTTGGAAGAATGTGGTGATGCAGTCAATATACTGAACAAAAAACCAGGAAGTGCACTGATATTAATCTACTCAGACTAGAACAAGAAGTTCCACATCCACATTGATGCTTCAAGCATTTCTTTGGGTGTTGTTCTGTCTCAGCCAGGGGAAGGGAACCTTGATCACCCAATTTATTTTTCCATAAGAAAGTTGTCTACAACAAAAAAGAACTATACCACAACTAATTGGGAGGAAATTGTGATGGTATATTCAATTCAAAAATTATGACACTACTTGCTAGGAGGCCGATCATGTTTTTCATTGACATTTTTCCTTGAAGTATTTAGTGAAAAAACCTGTACTTGAAGGAAGAATCTGCAGATGGATTTTGTTATTCTAGGAATTCACATTTGAAGTAATTGTTTAGCCTGGTTGATTAAATGTGGGACCTGATCACCTCTCACAACTAGAACTAGATGAAAGTGGAGGATCCCTTGATGATAAACTACTAGACACCGATCTATTCTGGATTGAAGAAGTACTAGATTACTTGGAGGACATTGCAACCTTTTTAGCTATAGGTAAATGTATTGAAGAATACACAACAACAAAATAGAGACATATGGTTTGGTTTTCTGAGCTGCAAATTATCAATTTATTTTTGGGAAACTATATAAATTGGGCCTTAATCAGGTGTTCTGTAGATGTGTCCTCAATCAAAAGAGACATGATGTATTATGGGAGTGCCATTCAGGAGTTGCATGTGGACATGTTGGAAGAAATTATTACCCAAGGAAAGTATTGCAGGGAGGACTATGGTGACTGATGGTTTTCAAAGATGCGAAGGAATATGCCCGAGGCTATGATGTTTACCAAAGGGTTGGAAGACCATCACACCGTGATGAACTTCCATTGCAACCAGTAGGTGCACTACATATATTTGAGAAATGGGCAGTTGATTTTATAGGACCTATCAATCTTCCAGCATGTCACTCTCATGCTAGATATATCATCACCGCAACAAAGTACCTTACCATATGAGTAGAGGCAACACCGATTAAAGAATGTACTTTGAATACCACAACCATATTCATATTTGAGAACATCATATATAGATTTGGGTGCCCCAAGAGTCTCACTAGTGATTAGGGGACCCACTTCATAAATGAACAATTGCCTACTTACTTTAGAACTTCATGATACAACACTATAGGAGCAGCTCGTATCACCCTCAAGAAAATGGTACAGTGGAGGCCTTCAGCAAGATATTAGAGAAGGTTTTGACCAATATATTCTCAGCCAACCAGGATGATTTGGATGAGAGAGTGCCAATGACTCTATGGGCATAACAAACAACTATTAAGCATACACCTTTCCAGCTTGTGTATGGATGGGAGATTTTGATACTGGTCGAATTTTCTATTCCCAGCGTTTTCATATCTTAGGCCACTCATATGATAGAGGAGGAATCAATTCAGAAAAGGATAAACAAAATTTCGGAGCTGGATGAGGCTAGGTTTATGGAAGATTTCCATCAAACAGTTGAAAAGAAAAGGAAAAAGGCATGGCATGATAGGCACATTAAGAGAAAAACATTCACAGTGGGAGGACATGTTCTGCTATATGATAGAAAATTCTTTAAGTTTATTATTGAAGCTACATATGCATTGGTTAGGGCTGTTTGTTGTTGTGGAAGTAAAAGAGTCAGACATTGTTATGCTAGCACAAATAGACGATATATTTCTACTAGGATGGGTGAATGGTGCACACCTAAAACCCTTCCATAGATCAAACAATGTTACTTATAATTGTTTGGCTCTCTGAAAGGATACCATAGGTAGGAGTAGATAGGAGTCATTTAGTTGATTAGTCACTAGTTGCATCAGTTTCTTTAGTCAGTTGGTTATTTACATTTCAAATATTTCAAAATAAATATTTCACGAGGTCTCTTCCAATTGCGGATGTTCTACCACCCTACCACAATTAATTGTGGTTAGGTGGACTCACATGTGTTAGGTATCATTTCCTTAATAACTAGATAATAATTTCTAGTGTCAGCCCAAATTTCCATCAAATATTTCCTATTATATCCATAATCAATTCCTAAGCATCTTCCAACACGATAACATCATTATCCATCAACTCCACTTTTCCTTTTTTAGTTTTGCATCATCCAAGTCAGGTGCATCTTAGCCGACAGTACAATTAACATGATTGAGTATGCATAGGGAAAGTTGTCGTAGTATTAGTTAGGAGGTATTGTCAGAAATGTAGTGTTGAGATTTTCTACTTAATCTACATGGAAATGATGAATTCTTCAGAGTCTGAAACCAAGGTTGTAGAGTCACTTAGTTTGCAGTTTGTTTCTAAGTTCTACATTCCAAGATCTGATTCCATCCCCTTATATTTTGTGTCTACCAACACTGCTCCAAGATGTGTAAGACTATTATATCTATTCCAAAGCTCGAATTATATGAGATAATTGTAAAGACAAAGTCGATTTATGGGAAATATGATAAAGTTGTGTTGGTTGAAAATGATCTCTTAGACTCTTTCTAGTTTCTGGACTGAAATGTGAAGTCTACGCTGAATCAGTAACAAAGGAGGATGGAAGCGTATCAATCAAAGTCAAAATTGGTTTCAGAGGAATCTAGTGGTCCACATTGCTTGATTTGAGAAGTTTTCCTGTGTTTGGGATGATAATGACTACAATGCAGTGCGTTATCACAAAACTAGTACTGATGGCTGCTAATCAGTAAGGCCTTATGTAACTGTTTCAGACAAGACTTTTAGCTAGGGATTAGCCTCCCTAACTTGAGAGGGCTCTCTCAAAACAAACTACTGATTTATCTTTAGACACAAATAGGGCTAACTCTTGAAATGAAAATTTAATAAACATACTGGTTGGACAGACAGCATAACATTTCTTCCATTGGGCTCATGGAGTCAAACATCTTTTCAATAAACTATCAACTGCTCATTCATAAAAG
>APFE030221682.1:121659-132391 GCA_000404065.3 Pinus taeda
CTCGTAACCCCCCTGCCAATACACAAGTATATTCCCATTTGCAATTAGAAAAATTACCCAAATTACAATCTGTTTACTCTAGCATATGTTGGAAAGTTATAGAAGGATGACTAGTGCAATCAATTCATTCCTTTTAGCCCTGGATTTGTTTCAGTTTAAAACAGAAGTATACAAATATACTTGTCCAATGTCTATGCTTTAACCATTCACCTTAAGATGTTTTTACAATATAATTTCCTAAGTCCATTTAATATCTTCATTATCATAAAAACCAACCTATATATCCCTCTGAGCACTTGGTAGACCCAGAATTAAGATGGATCTAAGATGATAGAATTTCCCCTTTAAATAGTATATGCTCAAATGAATACCATGGTATTATCAATACCATGGGTTATCATAAACTGGTAGACCCAGAATTAAGATGGATCTAAGATGATAGAATATCCCCTTTAAATAGTCTATGCTCAAATGAATAACATGGTATTATCAATACCATGGGTTATCATAAACCTGGAGCTTAAAAATTACTATTAGTAATTTATAAAAATGAATAAAATTAATAGTTGATTTTTATTCTATTTTTTATTTTAACCAAGCTAAAATGTTTAACCTACCTTAAATTACAACATCCATTCTTGATCCACCAAGCCCCAAGAGGATCAAATATTTTTTCACTCTATGCTAGTTTGCATATCACGATATTTGATACCTCTCGGGGGTTAGTAGATCGATGGATCTATGCTAGTTTAATTCCCCCATTTGAATAGGCTACATTCTAGGTGAATACCATGGGTCAATACCATGTGCCATTTTAGTGAATACCATGGGTCAATACCATGTGCCATATTTTTATTAATTCTAATATTAGGGTTAATAATGGTTTTTTTGCATGGTATTAATAACAATCTAGTCCATGGTATTTGTCCCATAGTATTTTGCCCATAGGTTTCACCTAAATATAACCCATTTTTTTAGTGTTCGTAAATATAAGGTGACTTATGGAGTAAATATAAAAAAAGAGGGTTATGGACTAAATATAAAAAGATGTTTTATTTATTTACCATATGTCTAGTTTATTTATATTTTTATTTATTTACCATACCTTTTGATTAAGTATAAAAAGACGTTTTATTTATTTACCATACCTCCACTTTACTTATATTTTTATTTGTTTACACCCTTACATGTATAAGGTGACTTATGGAGTAAATATAATTTTTTATTTATTTATTTACCATACCTCTCATTTATTTATATTTTTATTAATTTACCATATCTCTTTTATAAATATGGTATTTGGCCCATAGGATTGACTTAAATAAAACCTATTCTTGAAAATGGGCGAATGGATTCACTTAAATAAAACCTATTCTTCAAAATGGGCGAATGGAAGGTTGTAACTCGTAATTTCAAGGGCTAAATTTACCTTTTTTACCCTCTCCCTTAAAATAAGGTGGGCTATTTGAGGTGATTTGTAAAAATGTACTATGCTACAAAATATTCGCCCACTAAAAATTTAAAACCCCTTAATTTCGCCAAAGGGCGAACATTCGCCCCTAAAATTATCCTTGGCCAGTAGAGTCAGCAAAGCAGAGCAGAGCCAGTAGATCTGAGCAAAGCTAGGTGGAGCATTGCAGGGCACTGATGACAAAGATAGTGCAGTCGGACTTATGGATCAGCGGATGGAGTTATCCCTAGTTGAGAGGGAGTGTTAAATTGGTAACTAGGGCCAAATTCCATGTGTTTCAGCTTATTTACAGCAGCTGATATTTTTATTGGATCCCTCTCGTCAAGAGGTGTAGGATTGATCCAAAGATGATCCGATTTCGATAAGTATTTATGGAGATATGAATTTATTTTGAGTATGTAATTATTATCAAGCCGACCAACTCTTATGTAGGATCAAGAAGCCCAATAGACATGTATATTCATCATCCACATTTTAGTATAAATTGGTGAGGACTTGAATTTATTTGGGACATGTATTCTTGAGGTGATCTCCTCTCCACGTCTTGGGTTTTTGGAGAAGGAAAGAACCAAAAGAATATGCTGGCCTAGAAGGAGATCTAGCTGCAAGATGATGCCCTAACCACTATGATGCCCTAACTGCTATAATACCCTAGCCACAATAAGCCACAGGCTTATGAGGATGCATGCCAAGACCTTATACGCTGGCCCTTAGTTAATGGAGACCATTTATACGCTGAACATGATGGAGAGTTATACGTTGTCATAAAAAGGAAATGCAGTCAAGGCATGGAGCCACAACTAGAGGAGATCTAGCCACAATAATGGAGCATCCCTAAATGCAGCCAAGGTTGAAAGTGATATGCTATCCAAAAAGCCTTCATATGCTACCTGTAGTAGCCTAAACATAGTCGACACGCAACATATATATAGATATATATAGATATACACTTATACACTGTCCAACATAAATGTAGCCACTGTAAAATAAAAAAAAACGTAGTCAAAACGCTGATCATGAATGTAATAGCCATATATAGACAGGGCAGTCAGATATATGCAGGACAATCATATATCTATATATATACACACACACACACACACACACACACACACACACACACACACGCAATAATCCAATGCTATCATGAATCCACACAATGGAGATGTATGAAGCCACCAGGATAGAAAAACCACAATATATGGAAAGGAAACCTATACGTTGTTCATGGTATGCTGATACACTGTAAACCCTATACACTATACACTGTTCATTGAAGACATTTATACACAGTTCATAAAAGACTCATATGCAGGGTATGGTATAGTCATGGCACACTTGTAAGGATCTCGGTTAAATGAAGAGTTGTCTATATAATTCTGGAAGACCATACACAGTCATGGAGACTTCTCAATGCTATTCATGGAAACCTTATACGCTGTAACAACTTACAATTGATGAAGTATATCCAAGTGGTATTCCTGTAGTAGTCTCAGCATAATGGTGAGGAATGGTTAGGTTTTGATTCGGAAGTGCTATGTTGTCTACATAACTATTATAGTATACAATATCACTATGATTTCATAATATATCTCAGCATTCTCCCAGTCAGATATGTAAGGGTATGACTTATAATTGGTGATCGATGAATATATATGTATATTAGTAATGGGACTATGAAGAACAACATGATCATGATAATGTAAAGGGAAACATGATTGGTAATGAGATTGCATGCTGATGTATGAGGCAACATGCTAATGTATGAGGCAACATGATGATGGATGAGACTGCATGATGATGAAAATAGATGAGATGGTGCTCCACGATAAGATGTATCAAATGGACAAAATGGATAGGTGAAGCTGTCACCTTGGAGAATCAACTGAAGTAGAATGTATTTAGTTGATCTCATGCATCATCGTTATAGGAGATGATCTATGCTCTGATGTAGATGAGTCAAAGGGTTGACTTCTGTTGCAAAATGTACTATCTTTCACTTTCTCTGCCGAAATTTAAAGAACATAAAAGAAGAATTGATCAAGGGTTTCCCCACACATTATGAGGTTTTTCCCTGACTAGCACCACATCATGTGTCCTCTTGTCTTGGCTTGTCTTCTGTGATTTATATTTGTGTTCTATCTGTAGTTTATCTTAATGTTGATGTGATTGCTAACTGTGAAAATTTGAATAAATTTCTCTAGCATAGAACATACCAAAATTAACAAAGGCCTTAGTGTACATCCAATTCCCATCAAAGAAGATAACAAATTTAAGTCCTAGATGTGTTTTTTTTTTAAATTTTCAAAATTTGGCAATATCCTCATTTGATCATACACTTCTAGGACTCCCAACAACATAACAACCATGCATCTTTACAAACTAACCAACAAGTTGTCCAACTGCTCCAGAAGTTACAGAGATGAAACCTTTTTTTCTTGTTGCTTGAACCAGAAGTGAATTTTTTTTATACAAATGTGTCTAAGAGAAGTTTCAAAATTTAGAGCTTACAAGGTTCATCTACAAAACTACTCATGGTGGCCCTTCGGTTTTCCATGGCCTTGTTGTTGCCATAATAATGGGGAAAAGAATTGAAACCACACACACACACAAAACGTAAACAATAAGAACAATAACTCCTTTTAGATTCAAAACAATTTTATGTTCATGAGAATAGCATGGTGATTTTGGGGTCTAGAAGGGGGTTTAGCACTTGATCAGAATCACCACCAAGTCTCTTACAATGGCCTTTAACTATCAAAATTGGTTTTTTTTGTAGGAACTCAGTGCGCCTCACTGTGTGCGAGAAGAGTGATCAGATCATAGGGTATTTGGTTTTTGTGAGTACATATCCCAACTGTGATGTTCTGGATTGAGATGTTTGTTTGTTTCTTTTCAAAATGTGCTCCATTTTCTAATGGTCGTTAATCTCTCTGGGACAACCTTTTAAATATTAACTTGAGAAACAATTTTCATTCTTGTTTGTAATCGCTTTGGGTGCTTTAAAACTTTTGACTGTCTATTATTTGCTATTAGCTGAGCCAAGCAGCATTTGTGAATTCAGCCATTGGATAGGAAATGTTCCAGTGAACATCGTTAGTTTTTTTGAAGATTCAGAGAAACCATGAGTACTGACCGATTTATTAAGTGTGTTATTGTGGGGGATGGTGTTGTGGGAAAAACTTGCATGCATATTTCCCACACAAGCAACACATTTTGAACGGAATATGTACCAACAGTGTTTGACAACTCCAGTGAAAATGTAGTGGTGGATGGAAGTACAACGAATCTTGGCCTCTGGGACAGGACAAGACAAGACGATTACAATAGGATTAGGTCCCTAAGTTATAGAGGTGCAAATGTCTTCCTCCTACCTTTCTCCTTAATTAGCGGGGCCAGTTATAAAAACATTTACAAAAAGTGGATTCTAGAATTGAGAGAATACACACCATCTGTGCCTATCATTTCGGCAGGGACAAAATTAGATTTATGAAAAGACAAACAATTTTTTGCTGATCATCCTAGAGTAACCCCAATCTCAATAGTGCAAGGTGAAGATTTGAAGAGGCAAATCAGTCTACAACATACATTGAATGCAGTTATAAAACACAACATAATTTTAAGGTTGTTTTTGTCGTAATCAAAGTGGTTCTTTAACCACCAAAGAAAAATAAACGTAGAAACAACCAAAGAACATGATTTATTCTTCAAGGGCTTTATCTATCTTTGGCATCTGAAAAAATTTATAGTGCATTATTTCATCAAAGGCTAGCATAATATTTCCTGAGTATTTATGATTTGTTACTCTATGTTCAATATGCTAAATTTATTGTAAAGCCAAATGCTTTGGCAAAAGGTCTTGGTTTTTTGATTTTATATCATTTTCTGTGTGGTTATGGAAGACTGTTTTGAAATACTAAAGGTCCTTATTTTTTTCATTTTATATCATTTCATGTTGTGCTTATGGAGGACTATTTTGAAATGTAAATGAAAGTCAGTTCTTGCAGAGTCTTCATAGGCACTGAAGCAACAATCTGAGCCAACTGCTTGACAATTGAAAGAGTAGCTTGTTGTAAATAATAAGCTCTAGGAAACACAAGGAAGATGCATGGGCCAAGGTTTCATCACTTTAGTTGGAATTGGCTACTACAATTTGAGATCTAGAACCTGATAGGCAACAGTTGCAATGTGCTCAAGAGAATTATGTTATTTGTGAAACAAACTACAAGCATTTCATTATACTTGAAGAGATTGTTGCATTGCAACAAAACTAGCAGGAACTATTGCAAGGGATGTCCATAATTCTAGAGGATGGCAGCCTTGAAACTCGTAGACTTCAAAGGGAAGAAGCAATTTTTGATATAGAAAAGATGGAAGTATGAGAAAGTGATTGTGTTGACGATTCTTGTGGTGTTGAAAAGTGAAAAATGAATAATAAAAAAAATGGAGACATGCACAAGGCCAGGGAAAATGGTGACATAGAGGGAGAAGACTGTGCAAACATACTATCCTTCATGAGAAATCATATTCACTTGTCAAC
Organism: Pinus taeda; assembly: GCA_000404065.3. Taxonomy (NCBI): domain Eukaryota; kingdom Viridiplantae; phylum Streptophyta; class Pinopsida; order Pinales; family Pinaceae; genus Pinus; species Pinus taeda. The sequence goes on from APFE030221682.1 coordinate 127,671, forward strand.
TCTGTTAGTTATGTTCTTCAAAAAAAACATAATGTAATTATGAGTGATTCAGAAAAAGAAATGGAAGATGGCCTGAACCTTCGCTCACAAGCTACCACAGGGGTTGGTGGCTTAGATAATCATGTTCAAGGTGCATTAACAACACTGAATACACCTAAAACTTTACCAAAGGGTAATGGATTTCCATCCATTTATAATAATTTCTCCATGTATCCCATGCCCTTAAGAAAAGAGAGCTCCAAATCATGTTCAAGGTATGGAGGTACTTTGCGCTTTGCCCTCTCAAAAAAACATATAATTTTTTATCACTAAGTTTGGCTATATTGTTTCAATGTGCAAGATTTACTTTAGTATGTAAGAGATCATAGTGTATTTGGTTATTCCACTCCTTGCAAAATATCTACAAAATTCTTTTCATGTAATTTCTATTTATAATTCATAGTTCTTTTTAAGTAAATTCTACTTATTTTCATAACTTAATGGGTTTCACCAATCCAAAAATGGACAACGATTAAATGGAACGGAAGCTTACTAAGGGTGACATCACCATTGGAGCTCTCGAGCATGGGCTTCAAAGAAATATCCTGACTGCTTCAATTGGAACTGTAGCTTCCACTTGATCAATAGGATGCGCTTCCATGTGGTTAGTTGTATCTACATACATTATTTTATGTTCACTTAAGTACAAAGAAACAAAGCAATAAAGTAGAAAGGCTTGTGAGGGAGGTGTGCCCAGACCCATTTCTTTATCATTTGACCTTCCTTGTACAACAAAAAAACCCTTGTTTAAATTTGTTCTATAAAAATTGCCACAAAGAATTTTACTGCGAATATAGCAGCCATAATAGAAAAACCTTACATGCAAATTTCCACAAAACCCTTACAAAATATTATTCAAAATACCTTTTTGATGGAGGGATCCAGCCATTCATACCACCGAGCTTTGCATTGTTTCTTTGATTTCCGAACGAGCAGAGAAGAAATACGTGCCCATTTATTTTTCCCATATTTCATAACAGCTGCTTTCAGAATTTCATCTTCGATGTTTTTCCAAACACTACCCTTTATCATAATCCTCATCTTGCCACAATTTTATCTGGAACCCTACCTATGAATAATCTTTATATATTCACTAACTTGGCTCTGAGCAGAGTTTCCCGATCAGTAATATACTCACTGTAAATATGCAAAGTTTGATCCCAAAAAAACCCAGACAGAATCCGACGTCTTTGCAGAAATTCCTTTGCTTTGCTTCGACAGACACTTTGTATACCTGCTATAACATGGACTCCCTAGTAGCTTCGCAATAGACAAAGGCATGAAAAGCTTCAATCCAGAAAGTTAATATTATACAAAGTACTGAGGGAAACACACTGTAAAAGGGTACATAGATACTGAAAAAGGAAACAGTAGCAAATAAACATCAAGATAGCGCCCAAGCTGTCACGTATGGAAAAAGACATTAAACCAATGTAAAGCTCAGAAGCTCCACAGCAAAGACACTAAATATAGATATATGCTGCCCTATATAGTTAGGTCACAAGTTCTGTCTGCTTACATTATTTTATTTTCACTTTCATGCTAAGAGCAGAGACTCTAAATATAGATATATGCTGCTTTATATAGTTAGGTCACAAGTTCTGTTTGCTTACATTATTTTATTTTCATTTTCATGCTAAGTTCTTAGTTTCATTGGATAAATTAGCCCTAAATTTTTAGTTTCATTCGATAAAGTAGCATATATTTTCATTTTCGCGGTAAATTTTTAGTTTCATTTGATAAATTAGTGCCCATTTTCACTTTCATACTAAGTTTTTTAATTCATTTGGTAAACTAGCACCTCATGCATGTTTTTGGTTGGGTTTGAAAGATCATCATAACAATAATCTAATTTTAAGATTATCATTTTTATGTAATAATTTTGTTGTTAAAGTGAAACAATAAATTAATTTTAAGATTATCGTTTTTATGTAAGATTTTTTGTTAAAATTTATGAAAGTAGATGTATTGTATTTTTGGACAATTTGAATGTTATTTTATTATTAAAATTTATGGAAGTAGATATATAGTTTTTTTGGAATTTGAATGTAAACAAGTTCTTTGTATTGAAAACATTTAAGTGTAAGAAGGAAACATGTGTTCTTAATTTGTTTCTATTGAAAATATTTGTGTTCTTGCATATTAGGTGAGTGTAAACAAAAGAGAGTCTAGAGTAAAGATTTAATAATTAAAAACATGTGTTAGTTTCTTAAAAGTTATATGACAAATTTGGAAGTAGTAGGGTATGTAACCTTCTTTAGGATAAATAAATTCAAATTGTTTTGTGAATGGGTTTGCCAGACCCGATGTTTTTATCTTGATAAAATGGAGACCTCTCCAATTCACTCGCATAGTTTAGGGTGTCATAAGAAAAGTAGATGTTTTCCCTTAAGATGTAAACATTTCATTTTAAGCAATGTGATAATGTCGTTTCAACGAGGCATTGAAAGATGGAACGAGCATGTAGGTTTGGGATGCTAGTGTTATGTTCTACTTGAGGCATGGATGCACATCCAAAAATACTCTAGCAGGGGTTGAAGAGGTGGAATACTTAGAGGGGTTGGGGGCTTGTAGTCTCACTTATAGGTGTAGACAAGCACGTTTTGCACCATGAGAAGTTGTGAAGCTAACTTAAGACATTTGACAAGTTGTGGGAAGGCAACTTGGTAGTGGTACTATGTGAACATTCCTTGATTGAAGTTTATACCCTCTCCTTGCACTACCACTTTGCAAGGTGAAGAAGAAATGTGAAATATATGTGCAACCCAGTAAAGAAGTTGGCAAGGTTGTTGCAACATATATAGGTGGTTTTTTCATGTTGCAAAAGTAGTTGTTGGAACTTGGAAGGAGACCATTCAAGTAGATTTCTCATGGAGTGTTAAGGAGGTGCAAGGATTTGATAAGGAGTGAATTACACAAATCTTAAAAAATAGGCCATATTGGGTTAGGATTACTGTTTATGGACATCCAAAGTTGAAGGTGAATTTTATGAAGGTGTAGTCTATGCGCTTGGGTGTGGGTCACATATTACGAGTATCTTGGACTTTTGGTGTGCGTTAGTGGTGTTAGTGCACTATGTTTGATGAGAACTAGCCAAAATGTGTTCCCTGAAGGCAAAAAGACCATAATTTTGAGATGGCTTGACCATTTTGTATTGTGAGGTGTCTTATGCCCTAGTTTCGAGGAGACAATTAGAACCATCTTAGAGGGTGATGAGTTGTACCATGGACTTAGGTCCACTTGCATGGGTTGATGTGTAAAGGTACCCCATGAGTTGAGGAAAATGATTCCAATGCTTATCTATATAGAGTGTTTATGATACAAGATTAATGATTTTTTTGTTTGGGAATGGAAGAGGAACATAAGAAAGAAGAGGCATTAATGTTTATTGTAAATTAATCGAAAGAAAGGAAAAATGTATCCTTTTAGTAGGATTATTCAAGTTGCCTCTTCAATAGGAATAAATTTTATTTGGATCTAGGGATTTGGCCTCTCAAAGGCATTGAATGGGTACTCTAGAATTCCAAGACCTAACATATCTAGAATGGTCAATTAGATAGAATTTTCTTGTGAAAAGGTTGCAAAGGCTAAGGTGCAAATCTCCCCTTTTTAATGTGGGTTTTAAACCTTCCTTTTGAGAATCCTAAAAGCAAGGTCATGAACTTGAAAGGAGGTCCCTGGTTTTACCAAAACCAAATTCTAATTCTTAATCCATGATGTGATTCTTTCTATTTGAGTTTGGCCTTGAATGTTGAGATCTATCTTTGGGTCGAGTTATCACTATGTTGTTTCACTTATGTGTTGAGAAGGTATTAAGGGCTATAGAGGATAAGATGGTTATTTTCCAATACCCTTCCCTTGAAACCCTGTAAAGAGACAATGTGCCCCATTTTTTTATCATAATATTTCAACCACAAGATCTTCCTATGAGGATGCCTTTGAAGAGAGGGTTTGTAAAGGAAGTGGAATCATGTTCAGTCAAGGGAAGGGTACAGATTGTAGGTGTCTCTAGAGATATTGAAAAAGGTGAAGGGGAATGGAGTCTACCTCCTATTGCAATGCCTTATATTCCACCATTCGAGGTGCTAAAGGGCACTGACTTTAAGGTTCATAGGTGAAAGCTCATGAGGATCTTAAAAATGAGAAGGTAGGTGTGATTTAGCATAGGATTGATTCTTTAATGGTTGACTTTTTGGGTGAGATTTCCCAGTAAATGGAAAAAATTGAAGCCTTGCCACTTATATATTAAGTAGATTATGAGAAAATGTTTCCTAAGATTCAAAGAGTCTCTGCATATTTTTTCCATGAGATCCATGACAACTATGTTCATGTGCTGATAACTTGTGTTAAGATGTCATCTTTGATTCAGGGCACCTATACTTCTTCAACTAGTGGTAATTAATATGTGCAAACTAATTAGCTAACATATGTGTTAACTGATTAGGTCATGCACACACATATCAAGAAAACTCACCAGCAAAAGATCCAATTGTATCGAGTTGTCAAAGGTGGCCAACTCCTACACCAAACCAACTGGCTCACCATGGAATAAGTTCAACAGATGTTTTCCCATCTCATGGAGGCACTTAATGTAATGGGGATCGTTTCTTCCTAAGGGGGGAGGAATGATCTAGGTGGATATTGGTGGCCAGCCACCTATTCCACTTGGACCCCCGCCATTG
>APFE030221682.1:150226-189450 GCA_000404065.3 Pinus taeda
TTCTCCAAAGTATCAAATGTGAAGATGATATCTTATGTGTTTCCTCTTTCTCAGTAGGTTCATGTGATTATTATTATTATTGGTGTTAATGTTTATGCTTTTTTATGCCCATCCATTATTTAGTATCTAAACATTGATGTTTGAAAATCCATAAGTGGCTAGTGTGGAAATTGCAAGGTTGTTGAGAATTTGGTTATCTAGTAAGCTTAGAGTCATTCTTGAGTCATTATCTTTACCATCTCAGGAAGAAGAAGAAGAAAAGCCTATTGAATTGAAAAAGAACCCTAAAAAGTATTAGGATCCATGGGTCATTTTTTTTGCATCATGTAGCAGGATAACATGGCTAATTGATTATGCCACATGAAGAATTAGCCTTTGCCAATATTTAGGCTTATAACTAGGTGATTTTTTCTACTAATATGCTTATACCAATTTACCATGATAATTCTCTTTTAAATTAAAACATTGTTTGCGGGCTATTGCGGGAACCGAGCATTTGCTCCCTGAAAATATACCTTCAAGGTTCCTTAGGTGGATAGTAGAGCTACTATACTTGACATTGGCAGTATCGAGTAGTTTTTCTAGGCCAAGATCTGCTATGTATGGCTCCATGTAAAAGCCCAGAAGGATGTTCCTTGGCTTAATATTTTCTTGAACAAACTTCCTTTCATGTAAATAAGCCAGGCCTCTGGCTACTCCCTTTGCAATTTTAATCCTGGCAAACCATGGCAGATAAAAGTGAGAGTTTGATGACCATCCTACAAGATTAGAGAGATATAGTGTTACTCAAAGGATCTGGAAAGGATAGGCCACTAAGAACCTTAGAAGCTGAACAAGATGATCAAGATTAGCATGCAACAAGAGGAGAATAACAATTCAAACCCTACATGATAATGGACTCCCTTTTGCAGTGATTACAGAGAACTGGATTTGGTTATCCAAAATGTTGAAATTGAAAAGGAATAATACTCTTTGATAAGCAAGGAAAGAATTATACTCGACCTCAGGGAACTCAGTGGGAAAAATTATCAATAACTAGTTATAACAAAATACAGAGAACCCAGTGAACAAAATGACAAATATCCAATTTAAATGAACCACAGAGAACGTGGTAATAAAAAAGATAAATATCCATCTTAAAGATAAAAGAGAAATGAAATAAACTGCAACATATCCTTGAAACAAAACAAAAGGGTTGATATATATTCTAAAGAAGAGAAAACAAGGATAGACTCTGCAGAATCTAGTAATATGGTATAATGGGCCTGTTCAATATATAGTAGCAGAAACATTACATAGAAACTGATATAAATACTACAACCCATTGTTCTCTAGCTAAGTAAGAAGATGTCATGTAGAATAAGATACAAATACAAGCACAGGGTCACTTGTCTTATTTCATGGTCTTCCTAAGAAGGCTTTTGAAGGAAGTTGTGTAGCATTCTCATGGTTTTGATAAATTATCATTTTTTGCTGAGATGAACATGTATATATAAATATTCTAACCTGAAAAATGAGCAGTTTCTTCTTTATATATGCAAACTGTAGCTGAACCAATAAATATAATTTTCAATATTGATTTGCATCAATTTATTTTGGTCCAACCAGCAATTAAAATCCATCCCCTGCCACTACAACAATAATACACCATATATCACCTTCCCATTAAAATTGAGAATGAGCTGCAAGTAAACTATGAGAATGTGGATGCCTCATAAGCATGGAGTTAAGTTTGATCCCTGAGTTTTGCTACAATCCTCAACTGTAGAAATGTTGAAATTTTTAAGAAGACTCTGGAGATTTCATAAGCAGCTGAGTTGACAGCAAAGTTTGTCTGAGTCCTAATCATAGAGGTGTCTATATCAGTTATGTCAATGTCTAAGTAGAGCTATTGAATATGGAATGTGGGTGAAATTCCTCATCTCTGTCCAACTTATGCCAGAGCAAGGATGCTACATAGGAAGAAATAAATGGTTAATCAGTTGTGGATGCTGGCATCTTTTCTAGAAAATGCAATACCTCCTTCATTGATGGTCTCTTTTGAGGGGAATCAGAAGCACAATTCGAGGCAATGCGAATCTACGTTTTTGACAAAGAAAAAATCAATAGAAGTCAAAAACAATTATGGATCCAGAATTGAATCTCAACACAGAGGTGTGCCTTACTATCTAGCATGTATGAGTGGATATCACAATGAGACTTTTTAGATACCTCAGTGTCAGAAAAGGGATGAACAAAGAGGAATACCAGATAAAATGAAGACTTCTAACTTATTTTAAGTTTGATACATTATAGGTGCTAAATGCTTTTTCTAACGCTAGCATCACTTCTGATCCCAAAATAATTCCACAATGTTCTGGTTTTTATTGAGAGCTAAGAAAGTGTTAAAACATGGGTACAAACTCATAATCTTAAAGAGGAGTATACTATGAATATAAGATTTATGCCAGGTGTCTATCTAGTCCTGTCAGCAAATCTAAAATAACTGATCTTACCATTGGTTTAGGAGCCTATAATACAATTGGATGGATATGAACTCAATTACATCTCAGAAAACATGGGAAGACAATCATATGGGTGGAAATGATAAACTTACATAAAGTTGAAAAACGCGAATGCCTGGTCCAGTTGAAGCAACCTCTTCAACACTTGATGTAGCCCATGAAGAAAGCGTCTACAACAAATATGTCCAAGCCTCAATTTTTATCAACACAACAAACTATTACAACATCCAAAATCATTATAATTTCTTAAATCCTTAATAGCTAGAAGGAAATTAAAACATTCAGAAGATCGATCCCACAAAGAGAAGACCGATGCCCAAACCATTATAGTTCCAGTAGCTCTTGCAGTAGCATACTATCCTGTAAAAGATGATGGATTCACTTTCAGAAAATATATGCATCAAAATAGGATGTTAACTGTAATACAATAATCTAATGCATACCTTCGGGATGAGCCATCTTTTGCATGGCAATTGGAGCAATCATAATAGGCATTGATATATTGAATCCCAACACAGTCGAACCAAACATAACTATCCATAGGTCTGGATGCATGTTTGGTTATGTCCCTCTTGCAGTCTAATGTAGGTCATGTTGGAACAAATGGCACATGGCATGGCTTGTCATATCCATATCTATTTGGCTCCATATGTGTCATGTGGTTCCTTGTCAGATGCCTTGATTGGCTTGAATTGGCTTTCCAAGTATGTAACGAGGTAAATTTGTATTGAAGAGTTTAAATGAGGAGTGTGATAGCATAGTTGGTGACAAATGTTGTGCCACCTCGGGAGGTTAAGGGTTTGAGTTCTATCATGTAGGTCACATCTTTATTTTTCCCATAAAATTCCATTTTTTCAAGCCAATAAAAAAACGACATGGTGCAGTTTGTAGAAATGTTGCTAGAAAAGTACAACAAAAAACCAAAAAGGTGCAATTTTTAGAACATTTAATTCTTATAGTGTTTTTATGGGTTAATTTGAAGGAAAATTGAATTTGAAAAAGGCGGTTTTATTGGGCTTATTTTTTAATTTGAAAGAGGGGAGCTACAAACAGTTTTGGTAACAAGGGCCATGGTTATTGTCAAAATCATATCATGAATAGGTTTGAAATGAAGAAGTTGCAAAAGATTGATTATTAAAAGACTAGGTTGATTTAGTTTGAGCTTGTGGATCCAGGTTGAAATTTTGTGAAAAGTGGTCCACTACAGTTTGAAGAAGGAGGTGGGTACCTCTATCGAATTTGGTGCCTTAATTAGGCTAAAGTCTATTGCAATTTGGTGCTTGCATATTTTTTAGGTTGGTGCCTCAATCAAGCTATAGCCTAAAGCAAATTAATGCTTACACATTTTTGGAACTTGTTGCCTCTAGCAAGTTGGCACCTACAAATGTATTTTTGGGGTTGGTGCCTACATATCGATGTAATCAAAACAAAAGAAGATAAAACAATTTGTGTTTTTCTCCTACAAGGGTTTCCACGTACATTCGGTGTTCTCTTATGATGATGTGATGATGTTCATTAATGATGCATGCTTATGGTTACAATTTTGATTGATTAGTAAATTTTTTAAGTTGATGAAAATTTTCCATTACATTGATTCATTCTCGCAACACCCATTGGTGCTAGCATATTTTCGAGGTTCGTGCCTCAATAAAGTTGTAGCCTATAGAAAATGAATGTTTACATATTTTTGGAAGTTCATGCCTCTAGCTAGTTGCTGCCTCCAAACTTATTTTTGGGGGTTGGTGCCTAAAAATCTATGTAATCAAAACAAAAGAAGATAAAAGAATTTGTGGTTTTCTCCTACAAGGGTTTCCACGTATATCTGGTGTTCTCTTATGATGATGTGGTGATGTTCCTTAATGATGCATGATTATGGTTACAGTTTTGATTGATTACTAAATTGTTTAAGTTGATGAAAATTTTCCATTCGCTGTCGCAAAACCCCCCCTCTAAGTGTAATCTTTAGTTTAATGGAAAATTGGTTTCCAATTTTATTGGGTTAAGTGAGGAAGATGAAGATGAAGATGTCTTGTGTTGGTCAAAAATAGGAACATGAGATTTTACTACAAATCTGGGTTATTTGGCTTGGTTTGGAATCTAAATTTAATGGTGAAATGCAATTGTGGTAGAGTACCCTCTAAAAGATTCACGTGCCTTTGAAATTTGAAATTACGTTGTTGATTTCATTAAACAATAATATTTTTGTTAGAGTCCGTATTTTCAAAATTCCACTAGTGATCAAAACTCCTCTTTTATATCATATTAGGGTCCCATTCTGAAAAATTTTTCATTCCACCTAGGTCCTCATTTAAAAATGTACTCACTGATGGTAGTCCTATGTCAAAATCCCTACTCTCTCTCAAAAAATCATTATTTGCTTGCCCACTTTCATGTGTCTTACTGAGCATACATTGACTATAAAGGCTCATTTCATGATGTTTTGTGTTAGTAAAGTCCACCTCGAGTATGCTCATTCAAGGCCCCATTAGGTCTTTACGTTTCATTTTTCCAAGGTCCAATAAAACACCATTTCAATGCATAAGGCCAACAAAAGTATGAGAGTGAACAAAATAATATCCCTATTTTAGTTAAAGAGTATTTGCAAGCATGAAACCATGGTTTTCAAAGTTATAATTTCATTTCAAGTAATAATTTCATTCCAGTTTGTAATTTTATTCCAAAAACAGAGATGTAATTCTATTTTTTATATTTACGTAATTTTATGTCATTATATCTAATAAGTAACTTTTCCCTAGCTGTCAACTCAGTTCAAAAATGCCAAAGGACCAAAAGTCAAAGGTCAAAGTATTCCCAATGTATATCAAGTGATCAATTCATCAAAGAAAAAGTCAAGTGTAAAGGTATAATTTCCAAGAGTAAAGTGAATGATAAAAGGAAGAAATTGGGTCCCAAGGCCCAAATCATCAATATCATGAAGTATAAATACCACCCAGACATCAAAATAAAATTAATTTTCACTCTCAAAGATTGAGCTCATAGTCCCTTGGTTCAAAAAGTTGATTTTGCAGGTTCAAAGCAAAAACTTCTCTTGGCGCTGCGCTTAGTGGGAAGGCATTGTGCTTAGAAGGGAGGCGTTGTGGGGGTTACCTCTTTTAACATAGGCACTGTGCTTCTGGGTAAGGCATTGCGCTTTTTCCCAGTGGGCCCAGGAGCATCAAAACGCCTTGAAATCCTCTCAAAATTTCAATAAGGCCTTGTTTACTATTCTACCATGTAAGTGACCCTATTTTCCACCTATTTGCACTCCTAAACAACATTTATTTTTAGTTTTTTTCTTCCTAAGCAAAATTGGCCATTGGGCAAGGGACAAAACCCTAAATTCATCCCTATCCAACAATTTCTTACCCATAGACCCTACAACACCTTCCTACATCACTATTAAATGCAACCCTACCCTTACACTATCATTTCCTAGTCCCTAAACACTTTTCCCATAAAACCATAAGACCTAGGTTTCCAAAATTCTTAGGAAGCCTCTACCATAAACCTATAATTTAATTTTCATTACCAACTCCCCTGACATTTTCACCTCCTATCACCTCCCACAGCTCCACAATCCACCGCCTTGTCTCCTCAATTTTTTATAGCCCTATCCCTATTCCCTAGACGTATTTCCACTTCCCATGCCCACCTACCTTATCCCTAAGGTCTCTTAACCAAACACTATGGAGGAAAACAAAGACTATGTGGAAGAGAAGGATACACAAGAAGAGGAGGATAGGCAAGATGAAGAGGACATAGAACAAATGAGGCCACACAAAGGAGACAGAATCCTAAGGCTGAAGCCCATTAACACAAACGAACTCATGGCTTCACTAATGGCAGTCTTATGTTTTCAGTATGTAGGTTGCCTTGATTTTTGCAAAATGATTGAAAAAGTTTGGCATCACCCTGTTTTGACTAGACTTTTTTCTTCAAACCTTAAAGATAATCAAGTGACCTTAACAGGAGCGTCCTTCACTTTGTCTACTTCCATCATCATTGCTGCCACAGTGATTCCAAACATGGGCGAGAGGTGGTTTAAATCAAAAGATTTGAAGGATCAGTTTTATGAGCCATTCATCAAACCACTGTACAGAAATGAGAATTGGAGGGTGTTCCCTTTAATATGCCTTCTTAATAGGTATTCCCCCATGATGAAAATCATCACGAAGTACATCTCTTGTAAAGGGAATTTCTCTAGGCTCTATACCTACCATATCAGACTGCTTATGCACTTCACAAGGGTCAAATTCCTCAGTATCCCATACTATATATTCAGAAGCATAGACAAAATGGCCTCCATTCGGCAAAAGAGAGATTATGACCACCAAGTAAATAGCCTTTTCCATCACTCATTGATCAAGATCATTGTCCTTCATCACCTTGACCAGTTGCGTATTTCATGGGACAATTTCATTGCCAATTATATTTTCATTGCACCACAAGCTCCACATGCTGAAGGTATGCCTTCTTCATCTCATCCCACTGATCATCATGCTAAAGCCATACCTCCTCCATCTCAGCCCACTACATCTATTCCTACATCTGATTAGCCACCCTCTGCATCACTGCCATCATCACCATTTCATGATCATGTAGGGTCACCTAGCAGACCTGAGGTCATCAGGCCTAAGAGCATAGATGTGAGCACATTGGCACATACTTATCAGAGAGGCCAAATGCAAGTGGTTGCCCCACAAATTGTGGGAGGGGCCCCTCCTTCTTCATCAACAAATCAGGTACATAATGGTAAAGAAAATATGAGAGAGGTAAGATCCAGTAGTAGGATGAGGACCTCCATGAGACATAACAAGATTTTGAGCTTATTGATCCAAGTGAGCACGATGACTATGAGGATTTTAGCATAGTCATCAACGAGAAGGATGCCCAAATTAGAGAGCTTTAGAATAACTTAGAGAGAGCTAAGTTTGTCATTTCTTTTCTTGAGCAGGAAAACAAGGAGTTAAAGACCAAAAATTTGATCAATGAGTTGAAACTCATCAAGGCTCAAAGAGAAGTTAATAAAGAAAAGGTCATGCTTGATGAAGCATATGGAAAGTGTGGTGATTCTGATGAGTAAGAAGGCCAAATTCCAAGACAGAGGCCCAAGTCTTGATGGTTGAAAAGAGCTCTAGAACTAGAGATGCAAAAAGAGACTGAACTTGCCAATAAGCTCACCTTGAATGAGCAGTTTGCCACCATGACCAGTAAGGACTAGGAATATTGGTTTGAAATGGTAAACGAAAATCTTGAGAAGCCCTTAGATAATTTGAAGACAAATAATGACTTACAAACAAAGATGGCCAAATGCTACTTCAAGAAAAATCAAAATGCAAGGTCCAAGCTCCAAAAGGTCAAAACAAGACTTGAACCATAGCCAAGGAAAAAGAGGAAGACAAGCTTGAAATCCTTGTTGATGCATCACTCATGGCCTAACACACCTCATCAGCATTCCACAGGTCAAATTTTGAAGAATTTTGAGCAATTTTCGAAAATTTTAGAGTTTTTTGCATTTTTGGCAATTTTTGCACCAGTCACATTGCCAAAAGTGCAACACCCTAAGCGTTGAGCTTTTCCTAGAGACCTCCAAATGAAAAATGGCCACCACCATTGGATTCAGAAGGAAAAATACAACCAAGAAAACCATTTTACTAAGCCTTTTTGGGTCAACTATGTAGTCAAAAGGTCAAAAAACACCCAAAACATCATGTTTCTGCCCTATTTTGAAGGTTGGCGTTGTGCTTTTGACCAGTCTTGGGAGAATCAACATTTTGAGCGTCATAACTTGACCATTTTGGAAACTAAAGGTATATATAGAAAATAGACAGGACAGGCTTTCCAATGAGCTATCCGCTGCTCAATTTGGAAACTGGGAACACCCTAAAAAGTGGAGTTGGAGTTGGTGCTATGCTTAGGACAATGGCGCTACGCTTTTGACATAATTTTTCTGAGTTTCTTCATTTTGTAAATTTTCTCAGTTTTGACTATTTGACCTTAACAAATCATGTTTTTACCAATGTAATTGATGGATGTAAATGTAATAATGATATTTTTATTGTTACTTCAGGTAAATACATTAGGTGAAAACTCTTTTTGCAATGTATTCAATCAGTTTCCAAAAAGTGAGGGATGAGTCACTTTGACCACCCTACGCTCTAGCTATTAGTTTAGTTTTTGGTGGAACTGCTTCTCCTCTCATGGATTCAACCCTTGAGGCTAGGAGGAGTTTGTTTGAGGCCTATATCATGTACTTTTTTAGTCATTCTAGAGGTTGGACTCCATTGGATGTTGTACTAGTGTTTTAGACTTTGGCACAGAATATATTGGATGAGTTGTAGCTATTTTGGTTGGATTCTTGTGGCATGGTATTTTGATATTGTTTCTTCTTCAATTACATGTGTGTGAATGTTTTGTATCTTCCATGATCCATTTCACTTCTAAATATGTTTGATTTTCAAAGTGTGATAAGCAGAATACATCTTCTATGCTCTGTTTTGGGAAAATTATCATAATTTGTTTCATTTTTTCAGTTTAAAAATAATCCATGATTTCCATGTTATTTTTAGCACCTCATCAGCCTAAACCATTTCATCAATATACTACAAAGTGTTAAAGTACTTGCCTACCTTGCCCCATCAAATGTCTGCAATTTTGATTTTCTCTTTCCTTGACCTAGTTCACTCTCTGACCTAATTCACTCATCCTATGACTACCCCAATCAACTCAAATCAAAACCCTGACTATTACCAATGTCAAAAGGTTGGTCTGTGGTTACCTTAGTTGGACTCTTCCATAGCCTTGGAGATCTAGAGGAGTGATAACAATTTTGACATGGGAACTTAGACTAAACCAGAGCTATATTGGATCCAACATTTGTGTTCTTTTTATAAATAATGAGGATTCTTCATCTCACATTTTTATTTCGTGTCCTTATTTAATGCAAGTGATGCAAATTGTAAGCTCTAATTTTAAGTAGAAAGAAACCTAGTTGAAGCAAACTTTGGTCGATTGCAGGTGGGAATGATTAGAGAAAAATTCCATTGGGCAACTTGATGCATTCCTAGGAATTCTAGTGTATGGTATTTGATGGGCTTGAAACGCAAGTATTATTAGAGATGTTGATTTCTCATCAGTTGTTTCTGTTAGTCTTATTATCCAGCTATCTAAGCAATATACAGTGACCTCAAGACTAAGAATCCTCATTCTCCAATTATTCCAATTTTAAAGAGGAGCATTCTGTGAGAATTTTTTGATGGGGTTAGTCAAGGCCATCCTCCAATTAGTGAGGTTGGTGCAATATTCTTCCTAACCAATCTCATTGTATTCATATCATTTATTCTCAAGGAAGAGGCTCTAATAATAAAGTAGAATTCATAATATTCTGGATTTTACTTGAGGTAGCAAAGGAAAAAGGAGTTAAGAAACTCTAGGTGATGTGAGAGTCAAAATTAATCATTGGTTAGGCCACAAAGAATTTTTTTGTGTTGAATCTGCACATTGGCTCTTTGCTTTAAGCTTTCCTTTCAACATGTTTATAGAGAACTAACAAATGAGTTCTCTAAAAAAACACTCTCTTCTTCTAGAGTCTTCTATAATAAGTTTATTGATAGAGTCATTATAGAGTCCATAAATTTTTAGTTTTAATTTTTATAAAATGATACACTCTTTTTTGAAAATTACAAAAATAAGTTATGGTTAAATAAAATTTAAAATAGAAATAAATCCAATATTAATAAAAGAAAAATCAAATAAAATGAGCAGGTTACATCTCTTCGGGATAGAACATAACTTTTCTAACCAAATTTAAGAACTTAAAATCCAATATACTACCCAAAAACCCTGAAATATATATTCACTTTTTCAATTTTTTTAAATTTATTTTATTTTAAATAATTATAATAATACTCTATAATCATCCTTTTCCAATCTTAAAAGTAAGAACACCTTTCTTACACGCACGTGCCTATTAGAATCTTCTTTTCTCACTCCCTGAGTTACGTGGAAATACTTCATCAATGTATTAAAATTTATCACGGGCAGATTATAGTTTAATTTAAAATTAAAAAAAAAATGAATTATTATTAATTTTAGTCGGTGGTGAATATTGTATTTTGAATGAGGTGGGTTAAGTATCATGTATATAAATTAATGTAAAATTAGTGTGGATATATAAATTAAATAGTTGGTAAATATTGACAAATATCAATCTATAATAAACATCAAAACATTTATTCATGATACATCTTATATTGCTTGAATTAAAAAAATGACATGTATTAACTAAACATTATTAATTATAAAATAAATTACTATATAAGTTAAACATATATTAAATACATTTTATAAAATATGTAATCATATTCATAATCATAAAAATTCAGTGGTTTTATCATAAAAAATCTTAATTTATAAATAACTTTTATTACAATATTATGAGACAATAAAATAACTTATCAATACTATATTCTCAATATAACACATGTTTATATAACATTTTCTTTAATTAACTAATTTAACAGAAACTCAAATCTACAAAGCTACAAAGGTGGATTTCTCTGGCGGAGAGGTTAATTTATATTATAAATTCATTATAATGATGTTGTGATATAATGAATTTATAATATAAATTAACCTCCCAGCAAGAAAGATCCACCTTTGTAGATTTTGTTAGATCCACCTTTGTAGATTGTTTCATGAGCGCGATTGGAGATCACGTCAGCCGCAAATCTCTGACTTTGTATGTCACGATGTATTCCAGAAACACACTGTAAATAAAACTAAGTCAAGCATGTCATGTTCCGTTCCAGTAGCATACTCTAAAGAGAGCTTTGACGCAGCCTTTGGACTTTGTATACTTGCCGAAATCCAACTGTAGTATGAATAAGAAATTAAGAATCTAAAAAGAGCTTTGACGCAGCCTTTGGACTTTGTATACTTGTCTAAATCCAACTGTAGTATGAATAAAAAATTAAGAAACGATCGTTGAAGCGGCCATAAGGTCGTAAAAGGCTCTAAGCAGATTCGGTGCACATTCATGCGTGTATGTTACTTCTATTATTGTTGCCATGAACGCACGTATCGGCTATGGGATAATCTCTTTGAAAGAGAAATATAATGAAAAAGGGACCTATAACTATGGATCCATCCGGTTCACCCAAAAAAAGACACAGTCTAACAAGGACTATTATAAATATTGTTTAACAATAGACTGAAACAAACAGGACAGGCATGTATTTCAGTATATGGATCCAACCGAATCAGGCCAAAATAGAAAGGTAAAATAACCTAACCAGGACTATTGCATGTATTTGTTTCGAAAAGACTCAAACTAACAATATACATAAAATGTCTCAAAAAAATTTCTATATGAGATAAGTAAAGAGCATGAACTCAAAATAAAGCCTCCCAAAGAGTTGATATATTGTCAGAGCCAAATTTAAAACGGTCAAGGCAGATGAACGTTGTTAATGAAAAGTCTATGATAAAATTCATAGATTTGATTATTCTGTTGTTTTTTATCATCCAAGTCCCAAAATCCAAAAGGAGGTCTTCTTTTGGAGGGCCATTTGCTTTACGATGAAGTTCTTTATAAACATGAAATACCAAAAAGTTAGTAAAATAATCTTTTAACCGAAATATTTCTTCCAGTAAAGTTAGTAATCTCATGCTGTGGCGTCTGTAGGATCCTTTGACTCAATTTACTATCAACCATGAGTCCCCAAGGACTTGCAGGTGATCCACTATTTTCCCAATTGTAAATGTAAGCAACAGTTTAAGAGATAGAAGCTCTACATAATTGTTTGAGCTTGTTTTCAATCCCAATTTTAGAAAGAAAGAATGTGTCTTTAAAAAAAATGTAGAGCAACTCCTCCAACACAATCAAGAGGGTCTCCTTGAGCCGCCACTTCAAAAAGGCCCATGGATGTGTTTTTTTATTATTAATCTTTTGTTTCTTTTGGAGAAGTTCATTAACAACTAAAGTCTTAGATGTAAAAATCTCAATAGGCATGAAACTATCTTTGAAGATAGTTCCAAATTGTTAAAAATATTTAGTACAGTCTGTTCTCCCTAAGTGAGAGCCATTGAAACAGTGCCTCATTAACTCGTCGCCTCACCAAATACCTGCAATTTTGAGCCTCGTCGTAACATATTGCGAAACCCCTTTATAATATGGACACATCAAGAATAAATGACTGACATGATTTGCATAGGGCACATGTGTTAGGACCTTGAAACCATCTCCTCGATAGGTTATTCCAAGTAATTATTTTGTTCCTAGATAGGTTATTCTAAGTTAGTATTTTTTTAGTTAGAGTGCATCACGTGAATGTCTAGATTTAGTTGGACCATTGATTTTCCATAATAATTTCCACCAAACCTTCATAAATATCCTACACTCTAACAGAAATGAGATAATTATATAGAGATTTTGGTGAATATATGCCATGAGGATCATGTGACCAAAACAGCTCATCCTCTTCCTGTATTAATCTGATATGAGAAGCATCTAAGCTTCCAATTTATCTGTCCCATAAATAATGAAGGTCCAGGGGAATGTCTAAACGATCAGCCGAAACCCAACCATGCGTCCAAAGATTTATTTGAGCTGGGTCTACAAGTTGGCTCAGTTATACAAGGCCGTTGCCATGAAGAAAAACAATCCATTGTTTTGAATGTCTATGATTAGTTAGACTTCCAATCAGACTTCCAATCCAAGGATCGAGACTGGCCTTTAATTGAGATGCGTCACCCACTTTCGATGCTCATCCTGAATCTATCAAAGAGAAAGAAGATATAACAATTTTACATAGCATAGAAATATATATATATAATATATATATATATATATATATATATTTTAAACAAATCTAATTTACTAATTAAATTAAAGTGTAAATATTTCATATACACCACTTTAAAATAAGTGTATTATATTCATATACACCACCTTCGTCTAAAAATGGTGTTTTTAATAACTTGGATAATTTTAGCTGTTAAATATTTTGAAACAAAAAAATCAAAATATTTTTGATTTGGTGAAATTAATTATAGTCATTATTTAAATAATCTAAAGAATTTTACAAATTATGCTGAATTATTCTTGAAATTTTTTCAAGTAGTTTGGTTAGACACATTAACTATAATGTATTTTGAAAAGGAACAATCCGTCTTAGCTTTCAATTTAATGAGTTGCACTTAAGTAGAATGTTATAAATAACAAAACAAGCTTAAAATCACTCTTCAATAAAAATTGAGGAGGATTCTAACATTTCAAGCAATAATAACATGCACACATGGATTTTAAAGAAATTTATTAAGAAATAAGAATAGAGTTTTCTAGCACCTAAAAGGCACAAACCTAGTTGTGTTTAGATTCAAATGTGAATGTATAGAAAACATTATAGCTTTAATAACCACACATTTGAGATTTCCATATCCAACTACAAATTAGATTTGTTTTCTAATCAAACTAATAAATAAACCAATTTTATAAACACTGTGATCTATCTCCAATGTAGAAAGATTGAAGAAACTACATAAAACAATCAAAATAAAACTAAAAACAACTATTTCACTTGTATAAACAAAAAAAAGTTACTTAGTGTTTTATGTAGAATATAAATAGTCCATGGATGTGGGCATGTGATGTGAGTTTCAGCCTTTAAGCTTTAGGATTCATTGTTCATGTTTTATGCTTCAATGTGTGCAATGTAGGATCACATAGTGTGACTAAATAAAAGTCCAAAAATCCACTATGGATCATTTATGCCTATATTGAAGTCTCATCTTAAAGTGTTATTATTGTGGGTGTTGAATGGCGCAATACTTATCTTGGGCTCTTAGCCAACAAAATCACTAACTTCTTATATGTGTAGTCAAAGAACACTACATTTTCATTTAGAAAAGAATAGGTAATCCAATGAGATTCTAATGAAAATTGGCTACTTTTTTTAAAATTTAGGTTACAGTTGTTAAGTTTCAGAATTTTGAGTGCCTCACTCATCATATTGACAATTTGAAAAATTAAATAACCGTCATTAATAATATACAGATTTCAAAATGAAAAAATATAAATATATACTTGTCAAATTTAGTTCCATCATAATATAATAATAGAGATGATAATGCTTCAAAACATAGTTGCCAAATATGTCCGAATCGAGGAAAAAAATTCAGGAATTCTTCAATTCGATTCGGAGAGCGAATTATTTGAGAGTCAATTTGTTTATGATTTTATTCATTTGAGCCTCTTCAAAGAAAGCAATACTTCATTGTGAGGAGAAGTGGATTTCGAAACATTAGTGCTTTTTAAGGAGTGAGGAGTCAGTGTTAGTTTCTAGACATTAGGATGGCTTTGCTCAAGATTCTTGGACATATACATATAATGTTAAGGTCTAAAGTTTGAATACATAACTGTGTTTATTTAAAAAAAGGAAATGGGAAAAAATGTGTAAATTGGAAAAGTTTTTTTTTGTCAATTTCAATCTGTTTTATAGTGTTGGAAAAATAAGAAAAAAACTCTTTGGTTACTATTTATTTTCTAAATATATTTATATTTTGAAAGATTTTAAATAAGTAAGTTTAGAATAATGATTTTCTAACTATGTGATGATGATGATGGTTAACGTCTGCTGAGACCAAATAATGATCTATCGGACCTAAAAACACAAGTTATTTATTTTGATTTAAGATTTTATTCCTATGCTCAAAAAGCTTGGAGAGAAGCCTCCTGAGTTCACTATAATTTTGGCATTGTAAAAGGCTAGGAAGGCCAGTATTGTAATAAAGGTTGTGAAATTGAGATCTAATGTGGTTGTATGCAGGGCACTCTAAGAGGAAGTGGTTTTCATCCTCGATGCTCCTATTCTCACAAATATGGCAGATCCTTTCCATCCATGGCCTTTTAGGAACTGCCCAACGGCTTGTTTCACTATGGAGCTCATGAGAATTTGTTCTAATCTTTGCTATATTAATTTTCTTCTTTGAGCTAGTTAAAATAGAGAGATACTTTTGATCTTCAAGGGTGGGTTTGATGACCTTCTTATAATAACTTAATTTTCTTTTAGACGCTAAATTTTTCTCACACCATAATTTTTCTTTGAACTTAGAAGTAACAATATCTTTAATGTTATTTATGTTTTGCAAAGAATCATTCTCATTGATCTCCCAATAGTTTAACCAGGCCCTTGTGTCCTTATGCCATCCTCGATTAAGCCTTAGGTGGTTTTGGCTGGAATTTAAAGCTAGCTTAGGAAGTCTATTATTGTCTATGTTATTGAGCTTGTGCTTGTACAACAGAAACCTGAGCATAGCCAGGCTCTCAATAGGAGAAAGACCTGCTTCTATAAGGAGAATAGGATAGGGTGTATTACTTTTAATTTTCAGGTTCTAAGTTATAAAACGCTTCTGGATTTGCTCAATTTTTCTCCATGATTCTCTGGAGATGCTGCAGCCCCAAACTTCACAGCCATATAAGATAACAGGAGTGACTAAAGTTTCAAAGAGGAACTTCTTTTTATCCACATTACGAGGTTTGTTGTTTTACAATTATTTTCAAGACCAAAATAAGCTTTCCATCCCCATTGATCCTTTTCTCAATGCTATGGTTCCAGTTGAGCTTGTGATGGATATCAATTCCTAGGTACTTGTAAGAATACACTTCCTCCAAGTTATTATTGTCATACATAAAATTAGTGCAAGTGTCCTTCTTGGATTTGATAATCATAACTTTTGTTTTGTCAGTGTTAACAGTCATACCCATGGTAGAGCAGAAATCCTTAAGAAGCTTGAGTTGCTTATCAAGATCAGAAGGGCACCTTGCCAAAAGAACAATATCGCCAGCATAGAGAAGAAGGATAACGACTATCCCAGCTAAGATTGTGCCACCACATCCTGCTTCTTCTAAATAACCTTCGAGCTTATCGATTTAAATGCCAAATAGGGTAGGGGAGAGGGGGCAACCTTGTTTAACTCCGATGTTACACTTAATATCTTTTGACCACCCCTCATTGTTCTTTAGCTTGGCAATTACATTCTCGTATAGCCTTATAGCAACAGCTCTCAACTCAAGAGGAACCTTTAGCTCTTCTAACCTATTCCAAAGGTTGTATCTAGGAACCGTATCGAAAGCCTTTCTAAAGTCTTTTTGGATTTAAGTTCTTATTGGGAAGAGGAAGTGTGGGTATTTTATTTTTTATTGTATCTTAAAAGTGGTTAGATAATCTAGAATTATTCAAAATTTATTGAAAATCTAAGATGAATTAGAAAAAGATAGTGGAAATATCTTATTATTACAAAAAATAAAGTATA
This sequence comes from Pinus taeda, assembly GCA_000404065.3. Lineage (NCBI taxonomy): Eukaryota > Viridiplantae > Streptophyta > Pinopsida > Pinales > Pinaceae > Pinus > Pinus taeda. The sequence continues at coordinate 167,044 of APFE030221682.1, forward strand.
TATTCAAATTTTTATGATATATACTATCGAATTTTTTCCCGATTAGAAAAATTTCATTCAAATTTTTATCCTATCGAATCAAATTCGAATTCAAATTCGAACTTGGTAACTATGCTTCAAAATACTATGAAGAATATACAACAAATCAATCTCTAATTTCTATTACGAAATGAAATTGGTGGTGAGAAAAAGGAAACAATTGAAATTAGAATAAATGGTAACGTTCATTTTTCCAACTTACTAGTATAAAATAATAATTAATTGAGTTTGTGGAAGTCACTATTTTGTGTATTAATTACAATATTAATATTAATAACTTATTAATTTTTGATAATAAATGTTAATATTTATTTATTTAAATTATGATTGGTTCATTGAAATTGAGTCTTATTGTAAATGATACTTTCCACCTAATTAAATTGAAATGCCTCATCGCTTTGAGAATTTGTGCAATCAAAAGATAACGTGCCTCATCGCTCTGAGCATTTGTGCAATCAAAAGATAACGGATAATAAATATCTGATTTCAAACGTACCGAGTTCTAATTACAATGTACTTTTTCCATGTTCTCAGAGCCACATGGCAACCCCATCAAGAGCTAAGACACCATCTTCACATGGCTCCCAGGTTCAACTGGCCGAGAGTTTTTTTGTGAGGATCCAACGGTGGGCATGTGTTATGTGTTCCTTTTTCTTTGCATCCATTATTTTTGATTTATCACCACTGAGGCTCTTCTTCTGGGAACAGGGTGAGGGTTCGATCCCGTCCCCTTTCGTTTTCCAGTTGTGCGGGCGCTACTTTAATGTTTCTAAACACGGGTGTAGTTTATCTAGGTTGTAGAATGGCCCGTTTTCCGTTACCGGCCAGAAAATCGTTCGGCTCGGGCCATCGGGAATCTCTCCACCGTCCGCCACCATCCCCTAGCTCCGCCACCCTCTTTCTCCGCCACCCTCCCCTGCCAATCCTGACATTCCCTGCCATCTAGCTCCGCCACCCTCCTTCTCCGCCACCCTCCCCTGCCAATCCTAACATTCCCTGCCATTTCCTGAAAAAAAATCAGAATGCAGCTGGAGGGCCTGACATCCCTTTGGATTGTAGACGGGTAAGTTAATGCAATTCTCGGCGAAGTAAGGTTCATTTGGTTGTTCCGAGGTGGGTGAGCTACGGCTCTGCAACAGAAGGTGACCGGATTGTGGAATGGCGGAAATGCCCTCAACAGGCCTACAGGTATAAACATGCATTCGACCTTCATCTTGTCTAACTGTTATCTCTTCCTTCATTTGGCACTTATGTTTATTCTCTGAAACCCTCTATTCGGCTCCTGCACAAATGGAACTGTTAATAGCGGGTTCTTGAATATGGAGAAATGCGTCGAGGGTTCGTTCTACAAACCAGAGGTAACGTAAGCAGGCCCACGCAATTTCATACAGGGTTCCTTTTGATTTTTTTTTGAGAACTTGATATAATAAAATGTCAATTTCAGGTGCAACTTGCCGCTTGTTTCTCGACAACTCCAACTTCAGATAAGCTCGCTCTTCAGCATTTACATTTCTCTCTTAATACACTTTCGATTACTCTCAGGCTTACTTTAATACGTTAAACTGTCTGTAGGTACGCTCGGTTGCAGGGTTTATGCATACATACTCAAAGGATGTTCCTTGGAGTGAAACTGTGTTCTCACAATGGTTACCGCCTTCGATTACAGGTTGGTTCCTCTTCAGTTGTCTCGCGAGTTCTTGGTGTCAATCTTCGTTTTAGATGGAGGATTGTTAGATTTTTCTTTACATCAATGTGTTAAAGTGGCTCGCCGGCCGAAATGTTACGGATGTTCAGTAGACATATAGATCTTAGGGTTATTGTATAACGGAAAGATGGGGGATGGATGCGCCCAATCTAGAGCCCAATACTTATACTGATATTTTGACATTATGGGATTTATGCATGTGGCTTTACCTGAGGGTTTGAATAACTTCGGAGTAATTTGTGCATTTCAAATATGATTACTCTGTTTCTTCTCTTTTCTGAACGGCTTGCCATTAGGGTTTTCCCAATATGGGGTTGGCCACCTAAGCATTCATTTAACACATGTACTGTTGGGTAATTTTGTTTAAAAAGGATTGGTTCTTATCTCTGTTTCCATTGTTATAAATCAGGGTTTTCGATCTTTACTGTCATGGGTTGTTTTTAGCTTAGGTATTGTAAAGTTCCGATTAGAAATTTGCAAATATTCTGAAGTGGATACTGTTAAATATTGTCTGTTGAATGCGAAATCCACAACTTGACACTCGTATGTTTTCTTTTTGATTAATGATGGTTGAAGAAATTCCTATTAATGTTCATGGATTGACCGAATACAATTATATGTCGAAATAATTCAGTAGGCTATTAAATCTTCATTGTAATAGATGGTAGTTAGAAGATAATTTGAATTAACTCTGTTTCTACAGAAATTGTTCTTATGCATAAGACTTGGAATAACTAGTGCATTTCATTTCAGAAGATGGAAATAAATTCCATTACCTTATTTAGTAAATTGAAATTTTAAATTATAAAATCTTTGAAATATAATATAAATTATAATTAATTAATATATTTATATATGATCTAAAAATATATAATTTAATTTAATATTGATTATTTCACTAATTATTTTCAAAGATTTATTAATTTAAAATTTCATTTACTAAATAGTCTGCATATGTACTTTAGTATATTAATTTGTCCAATTTAATTTTTTATTAAATAATTTGTTAAAATAATAAATAGACTTTTAAATAATATAATGAGATGAATAAAATTCAATAAATACTTATTTAATTTTAATCTTTCGGATTTTCTTAATTTATTTTTAATTAACAATAAAATAATATAAATTTCTAAGAAACGGTGATTTTTTTTAATGGAATTAGATATTAGGTATCCGATATTTGTAATATCTAATGATGCATCACTATTTATATTTTTACAAGTTTTATTTACTACTTATTACTTATTACTGTGGATTGTTTGTATTAATTTGGGAGTGTTAAAATTATTAGGCTACAAAGCCAAAACATATGTTGTTAATTATTAACTTAAAGAAATTGATTAGTTTACAAGTTTTACTTATTATTGTGGATTTTTTGTATTAACTTGGGAGTGTTAAAATTATTAGGCTACAAAGCAAGAACATATGTTGTTAATTATTAATTTCAAGAAATTGATTAGAATGAAAAAGTATGGAGGAATCAGTTAAAATAACTCTTGAAAGAGTGACAAGCAGTTCCCATCTTTCCCTTCAAAAAGGATAATGACTCTTTCCCTTGAAAAAGGATAATGACAGAAGCTTGGGGGCTTGGAAAACACTGAAAAAGGATAATGACAGAAGCTTGGGGGCTTGGAAAACACTGTTAGAGAGGTGTTGTTGTGAATGGTTTCTTCATAGAGTTGGACAAATTAGTCAGTGAGAACAAGACCTTGGATAATAATTGAGAGGTACAAGACTTGAGGCTGGACATAGTTTGCAGGCCCAAGGTACCAAGCTAGTTTAGCCACTATCAAGAGCTAGAAGATCTCTTGAAGCTGGACATAGTCGGGACGCCCAAGGTACCAAGTTGTTTTAGCCACTATGAGGCTTGTTTAATGTTCATGGATTGACCTAATACAATTATATGTCGAAATAATTCAGTAGGCTATTAAATCTTCATTGTAATAGATGGTAGTTAGAAGATAATTTGAATTAACTCTGTTTCTACAGAAATTGTTCTTATGCACAAGACTTGGAATAACTCGTGCATTTCATTTCAGAAGATGGAAATAATAGTAAGTGCGAGTCCACTTATAAAGACTTTCACATTTATATTTTTTTTTTCTCTTCTACCTCTAGATATAATACTAATGAGTAATTATTTATTTTTTAGTTAGATATTCTCTTTCAAAATTTTTATCTTTAAGTTATATGATTGAATAACTAAGAATCTGGAGCACATGGAAAATACTAAATTAACTTCTTAGGTTTTTTTCCATCTAACTTTACCTAAAATATTTTCAACCAGATATTTGCATAATCGAGTATTAACCTATTGTTTTATTTTCAATCATGTACATTACACATGCTTCAATAGCACATACATCAATCTAGTTTTAGTCTACAATTCTTGGGTTATACTTATAGATACAATTTATATTAAGAAAATAATTGCATTCCATAACTTTTTAAAGCTTCGCAGACATACTAACATAGATATTATATCTATTCTATTATTCCACAATTGTGAGTTTAAAAGCTAGTATTATCTTCCTATTCATAAAACATGTTTCTCTTTCTTTCTTTTTTTATTATACTCATCATAGTCAACCTTTGGCTAATTTAAATTTGGGTAATATATGCATTATCATCATCAAGAACCTTTGCAACTTTGTGTTATGTTTACATTTGTATATGTATTTGACCCCTTTTGATATGAAATAATGGGTTTATATATGACAAAGTTAACTTTTAGTTTTTCGGGTGCTACTTTAGCATTTCTAAACACAGGTGGCTTCTTTCTATCAAGGATTTTTCATTCTACTCAACCCACTTTGCTGCATAACAGGGTTTTCATGTGGGTTTTTATTCCTACATTAGCTTTGTTTACATATACTCGTTTTTTCATTACTTTGGTTGCCTAATCTAACACAATGTTTGTTTTCTTGCAGGTTGCGAGAGGGTTAATAATATTATGACAAGGTCAAGACCCTTTTCCTTCCTTTGCTACTCTTAGTATCTTCTATATTCATTTCTATTGTTGAATCAAACCCGGAGCAACACGATTATGTGCTAGCCGATGTTTCTAGGTTCATATCTGGTGGAAGTCCATACATTTTGGGTCGGTTTTGGTCCAAGTAAGGTAAAGATTCATTATACAATCCATCAGAATGACTTTTTTTTTTTATGGGTAAACATAATTTTGCAGTCATATCTCCTAGTATATATTTACAAATGTTGATGTGGATGGTTCTCATATTCATGCCACACTTATCTATTAACAATCTTTTTCAAATAACAACACACTCTTTTTGGGGAATGTTCCATATATATATGAGTTCCACCGCTATACGAGGTTGAGAGGGATATGTGACTTTATGATTGTTTCATTGAAGATGATTTCAAGGAATGGAAAAATACTTTTATGTCAGATATATTGTATAACATTCATTATTTCAAAGGATTAGGTGAGATGTTGCATTTTACAATTATGGGAGGATCACCGCAATCTTTTTTTTTTAACTCCATAAAGCCCCAAGATCATCTGATAAGTCTCTTGATTTCATTATATTAATATTTTGTTGTTATTAGAAATAGCATAATTGCCCATATTTATTTATGAGGAGGAAAATTTGTTTTTTTCATCTGAAATTTGCGATGCATCTATTAGTACATGGAAATCCACCTAGAAATACTCTCATACCTATTAAAAAAGAAAAAAAAAAAAATATATTATATATATATTATATATATATATATATATATAATATATTATATATATATATATATCATACATACATACACACACACACACACAACTTGTTTATATACGCCTATAATAACAATGAGTAATTATTTCTTTCTTACTTAGACACTCCCTTTTCAAATTCTTCTCTTTAAGTTATATCATTGAATAATTAAGAATCTGGAGCACATGGGAAATACCAGATTAACTTCTCAGATTGTTTTTCATTTAACTTTACCTAAAATATTTTCAACTAGATATTTGCAAAATCAAGTATTAACCTATTGTTTTCTTTCCAATCATGTACATTGCACATGCTTCAGCAAGACATACATCAACGCAGTCTTAGCCTACAATTCTTGGGTTATGCGTATAGACAAAATTTATATTAAGAAAAGAATTGTATTACACAACATTTTAAAGCTTCAAAAACATATTAATATAGATATTATATCTATTCTACTATTCCATAATTATGAGTTTACGAACAAGCATTATCTTCCTATTCATAAAAATGTGTTTATCTTCCTTTTGTTGATTCTACTCACATAGTCAACCTTTGCCCACCTTAAATTTGGGCAATATATACATTATCATCGTGTTATGTTTACATTTGTATATAAATTTGATATCTTTGAGATGAAATAATGGGTTTACATATCACAAGGTTAACTCTTAGTTTTTTGTCAGAGTATTTACAACAATATCCATTTTAATTTGGTAATTCTTCATCTAATTAAAAAAAACCATGTTTATCATTATTCATATATGTCGTATTAATTTGAGAACTCACACCACTATAGTCTTTGTCATTTTTAAGTCTTACATTAACGGAACTTCTGTAGAGTTCCAGGATGACACATGGAATTTGTTTATGATACCACCTATGTTATGTTGACCTAATCTTTCAACTATCAGATTTGTTTCAAGATCATCCAACAGTGGAGGTTTCACTAGGGTTTAGTGGTGGTGTTAATGACTAGGTGGATTTTTGCTTATTGCATTCATTCTACTGAAGTTTTCTTTATTGAAATTTCCACTATACAACTAGGGCTTTTAGTGGCCTGCTACCACCAGGTCTTAATTACAGCCATTCATGGTGTTAATTCTTCTCCATTTTCAACCAAGCCCACTTAAATTTTTGTTATGTCGAGAAAGATTGTTTTCATCTCTTCATTGTGTAAATGGTGCTGACGGGGTAAGCCTTATTTAGTTCTCTCCTATGTGCTAAAGGTTTTATGTTAATGGAATATATTCAAAATTTCATTTGTTGTTGGAAATCCTTAGCTAACATTTTTATTTCTATTTTTCTCATTTCTTACAAATTACAGAGGGTTTATTTTTTTCTCAAAACCCTTACCCATGTTCACTACAAGAGAAAAGGACATTAGTGAGGGGTGAAAAATGTCACCATAAGCTCATTAGCGATGGCGAAAAGAACCTTCGTCACCAAAAACTAAACATCACCAAAAGGTGGCGTCACCAAAAGTATAGGTGTTGTAGTGACATTAAAAGTCTGTCACCAATAATGATTTGTAATGACAGATAGCAACTGTCACCATTTCATATGAGAAATGGTGATGGACCATAGCCTCGATTACAAAAATCTAAATGTCGCCAAAGGTGGTGTCACCAAAATTATAGGTGTTATGGTTACAGTCAAGGTCCATCACGAATATTGATTATAATTATGAATAGTAATTGTCACTATTTACTATGAACTACAACAATTTATTATGATGTATCTTTCATGGCTGTCATTATTGGTGCATATATATGGTGACATTTGTTGATTGTCACCAAAAGACACATTTCCAAAAGTATAAGTGTTGTGGTGACATTCAAAGTTTATCACAAATAATGCCTATAATGATGGACAATGACCATCATCATTTCATATCAACAACAACAATTTATGGTTACAAACCTTTTGTGGTCGCCATTATTCATGCGTATATATGGTGGCGTTCGTTGACTGTCACCATTTCATATATTGGTGAGGGTCAAAAAATGTCACCATAAGCTCATTGGTGATTGGCAAAAGAGCCTCCGTCACCAAAAACTGATCATCACTATTTCATATTGATATCAAGGCAAATGCTCTTCCATTGATATAGCACCCTTTAAAGAATTAGACTTTTAAAAATTAGACCTTGAAACTTCATAAATTGTAAATTCTACAACTTTCAATAAATTAAAGTCTCGAAAATCTTTTACTAAACAAGCAAAGAAACATCAAAGATGCAGGTCCCTACCTAATAGCTATGGAAGTTATGAAATGTGGGTGGATGGGAAAATAGTTACATATAAGATAATCAATATATTATGTTGAATACTCAATTATAAGTGAAACTCTAAAGACATTTATAACCTATAAATGACCTAGTACAACTAGTAAATGCACCAAATATTGCAACGGAAATGTCATAAGTGGATAGAATATAGAAGAAGATCACTGATGAAGATAGATGCAATATGTTATAGGTTGAGTGAAAGAAAAATCTCAATGTTGTTGTTGTTAGATGTTTAGATATCTGAATGATATCTAAATTTCTGTGCAAATGTAACATGGATCTCCAGAAACCATGAATGGTATAGTATATGTAATATATATATATATTATAATATATATATATATATTATATAACATACATACATACATACATACATACACTACATACATACATACATACATACATACATACATACATATATATATATATATATATATATATATATATATTATATATATATATTATATTTCCTATTCACATAAACCAACATGCAATTTGTAATTTCACAAGTCCGCACTCAAAATACAACAAAAACCAACAAATAAAAAAAAATTGGTTTGGACAGGAAGCAATGACGTCACCTTCATTCTTGAGTTACTTCTATTTATTTGAATTTGACTTGTGACATTCTTTATCTGACAAGGAACCAAAACCTTCACTAGTATTAAATTCATCCAACATGGACTTTGGAGATCTCATTGACATCTGCGTTTTTGTTGCCATGCTTGAAAACCATGGAGATCCATGTCGATAGTAGAATACAATGTGTGTTTGCTGCTTAAAAACACATTCTTTATTAACCATTGTTACCTGACAAAAACCAAAGAGAAAACACAATAATAACATACACAAAATCCCCAACCGAAATCTAATCATAACTTACCTAAGAATTCTAAAAGATGTTCTTAACTAATAAATTTTGTATTTGGAAATTTTGTTTCTTTATATTTAAAAAAGACTACATTCTACAACATTTCTGTCTATTTATCGAGGCGATTATATCATAGCATATGTCACACGATAGTAATCTACAATACCTAAAGTAAAAAGACAATTTTTCTCAAGAAAATAGACTTAGAAAAGAGCTTTGAGAACTATATGTTTGTCATCAAAGCTTTAATTAGTTTAACAACAAACTAGTTGGAGTTTGAAAATCAAAATCATTCATAAGAAATGAATAGGACAATGGCCAAAGTATTCATGTAAATAAAGCTAGACTCACTATTGCCATTGCAAATAACAAAAATTTGGGCAGTGGTCTCATAGTTAGAGCTTATTTGTAGGGAAGACTCGTAAATACCATCATTTGTTTCTAGGGCTTGTTGTGTCTCTAGATCCAGATCAAATAGTTTTCTATTCTCAAGTTCTACCTTTCAAGTATTGATTTCTAGATCACCCATTAAAACACAATTCTACCACTCCATTTGATTTTGTTTTGTCAAGCGAATTGGCAAGACCTTCCCATCCTCTGTTTTACATCAATAAATAACCATACATCAATGATATAAAGAATAACAAATAAACAACAAAGGCCAAAGATGGATTTGTTGTATACCTATGTTCTAGGACTCATCTGACCTTACTGGTGCAAAGAGCTCACCCTGAAAAAATAACATCCACGTGCAATTTACAAAACTTAAAAAAAAAACTCCGAGTAAACGAATTAAAATATGAACATCCTTTTAATCAATACAATCTCTGACTTAACATAAAAGTGTCCTAGAATACCATGTCAAGTAACTAACATTGGGTGAGAAATACATGCCATGCATATTGGATTAGTGAAATAATTGACATGATAAAGCTCAAAATCAAAAAGATGACTTACAACTAAGAAACACAAATAAATGACTTACAACTAACAAACACAAATAGATGACTTACAACTAAGACATGAAGTTGCTCTTTCAACCTTTTTGTTAAATAACTCTTCTTTATGTCATAGACCATTAAAATTTTTATGACACCAGGTAGAAGTGGTATTGTAACATTAAGCTCTGATAGAGTCTGTGTCCACGAATACTTCTCAAGATCTGCTCCATTATTAGAATTTGGGGCTAGATAAGATACATGCAAAAACCATCAACATGAAAATGAAATCTACACCCTTGTAAAAAATGGGAGGAAAAAAATATCCACAAATCGAAACAGACTATAGGATAACTCATTCCCGCAACATGATTATCTTTTGAAATGTAATTTTTGCCACATTTTCACAATCATTTCCTTTTGCATATTCTATGAGTAATTGATGAAAAAAGTCAGCTAAATCTTGTCAACATCAGGATTATAATAAAAGATAAAGGAACCACTCCAACACATATACAATCCTAAACATAAATATCTATACATATAAGTATTTATTGAGGACATTGTATTTTATGAAAATATGAAAGTCAAATCTTTGAAATAACACAATTTATGGTACCATTGCATTACAAAGTCCATTCATTCAAGTATTTATGAAGTCCATTCAGAAATTTCTTCAAAGTTCAAAGTTAAAACAGTTATCATGTAGCCTAAAAGAGCTCATATTTTAAAAGGAGATAACCCAAATATGTAGATTATATATCTCACATTTATATATCATAATTTCCAGACATTGAAATGACATGTTTTAGCATACTATTATGAATTCATCCCAAAATGCTAGAAAAAGGTATTGATGTTTATTTTTGTTAAAAGTGGAAACTAGGGCAAAATTTCACTTTGAACAACTCCTTTTAGGAAGATAATTGTGGCATTGAATTCTTTTTTTGAGAGGATAAAAATCCATATAAATATCATCAAATTTGGATAAGTAGAACTCTCAATGATGGAAATGTACTTGGGAGTTGACTTTAACAATATGTAAGGGGGGAATGACTTTCTCCATCATATGTAATAGTTTAGGAATCAAATGAACTTGAAGAAATCCCATAGTGTGATGTTGCACCTCCAAAAGTGCTATATGAGTGACTTCCATATGCAGAGGATCCATATGGACCAAGGTTGTAACAACCTGCACTTAGTGATGCCCAATGAGGAGTTGTTCCTTGGAGAATAAGTTGGAAACCTAAGTCCAACTATGATGAAGAGTTTATTGAACTATAAAGGAGGTTTGTTGTAGCAAGTCCTCTAGATAAACTTGATAGTGATGTATTACTTAATCCATATGGATTACTAGTAACTGGTATTGATGTTGGGTTCACGGTATTCCAATGAGAAATAAGTGGTGGGTTGGCTGGCCCATGAACCAGTCCACCATATTGTGAAACATTATTTACATCACCTTTATCCTTCAAATCAAGAACAACTTGGCCCCAGTCTGCTGCAACTTTCTACTTTTGTCCTTCAAAAGCTAATTTACAAAAAAAATGATGACCATCTATTGGTTTAACAGGATCTTCCAGGGATTAATTTGTCGCTTCAATTGTTTTGTAAAGAATAAGGGAGTATCCTTTGGACTTACCAGTTTTTCTATAAAAAACACCAGGGCCTTCTTTTATGTCTGCATAGCCAGAAAATAAATTAATCATTCTGGCAAATTGCATGTCTTGAGGAACATTACCCACATAGACCCTTCTTAAGTTAGGATTCATTATAGTTGGCTGAAATCAATTAGCTATATGTATGAGATGTACAAGTACCATGGGTCAAAGGTGTTGTTCAAGTTGAAAGGGATTGAGTGGACGAATTTTGAAGTAAAAATATTTATTCACCCATAAGCATAATCCCCTTCTTTAGAAATATATCTCCCCATGAGCCATTCATTACAACACTCATGCACTTGTACTATAGCACAATATATTCCGCCAAATAAAGCAATTTTGAAATTTATAATAAATTCGTATAATAAAGCAAACCAAATGGAACCCCATGGTGTAGTGAGATGAATATTTTTGCTAGGGCATCAGGGAAGGTCAATGGTTGGCGAGTTGGCCTAATGTTGTTAGTTTGGTCCAATGGAAAGTGTTTGGTTCGAGGGTGAATAGTGATGGGCACACAGGGATTGGTAGTGTTGGTTCTAAGGTGTTTTGTCCTCAGGTGGGGTAGGAGTTTAAGGAGTAGTTCTCCTCTCAAATTTAGAGCCATACATGAGTTTGATGGTGAATACAAATGTCCTCTTATGATGAACCAAATGATGGAGACATACATGCATTAAGCATTCTCCTTTTTCAATAGTTCTTTTAATTTTGGAGCATTTCAATAGTTCATCCAACTTCTACCACTCCTTTACAATTATGTCTCGTTTACAAATTTGGATTCATCAGTGTTGGTTGGTTCATTGACTCCCTGGCTCGCCATTTGATGATTGTTGATTGGCCATATGGAAAAATAATAGATTTTTACCCCATGTCCCCTAAAGGGACTAGGTGTTGTGAATGATAGGTGAATGCAATGAATGGCAAGGCATGATATAGTAAAAATATACAAAGGTCTCACCTTAGCTCAGGAAGATCATGATCCTAAGGAATATAAGAAGCATTCAGAGTACCATAAATGTTAGTAGCACTAAAAGCAATAGCACGAAGAGCATGATAATGAAAAGAATCATCATTTGTTATAATATTGTGATTATTATAAACGGGATCATAAGCATCCATATTCAAAGCCTAAGCGTTAAAAGTAATATAATAATTGTAATCCTATGCTATGAGTAATAATATGTATGTATCATTATCTATAACGTTTCAAGAATTCTCATTTTAGTATTTATATATCAAGGTGGGTGTTTTCGAGGCACATTAGGAGTTGTTTTGTGTGTACCACACAAACATGGTCATAGGGGCTTAAAGGCGAAGCAAATCTACCACTAACTAACCTAACCTAATGCTGGCAGATAACCCTATTTTTTGTCATGTTCACGACAAATTCTATTTCACTAAGAGGCTATCAATATGAAGTAGTCAAAACATCTATTACCTACCTTGAATACTCTCAGATCAAAATGAATGTCCATTTCCACAATTGAACTAGCCAGATATAGCCCCTACCCATCATTATCAATTGCTGCATGGCAAGCCTTGTTGTACTTATTCTCCTTAGTGCATGGCATTTCTCTCTTGCTTGAGGGAAAAAGTGGTTGTTTTCTTACTAGCTATGACAACTAGTTATCAATAATGACAGGAGGTGTGGAAATATGGAATGGAATAATAGAGGAACAAAGTGGTTGTTTTCTTACTAGCTATGACAACTAGCTATAAGCAATGACAAGAGGTGTAGAAATATGGAATGGAATAATTACATCTATAGCTAATATACCCTATATTTATTAGTGTAAAAAGGAGAAAATGGACCTAGACTAAAGCTAACCTAGTCAATAATAAAATAGGTATTTCTAATCAGATCATAGTAGGTAGTGCCAAATGGTAAGAGTCCTTGTTGATCTAAGTGTCTTTCATGCAGGGAAATGGGAGACATACTACACCTACCTCTGTTCGCGGGTATGTTGGCTTGAAAGCAGAATTCTCTACTCATAAACTTTGAATGAGTGGAAAAAAAGTTAGGGGAATTATTTCGAATGAGTTAGAATGTAGATTTCTCATCTAAAACAGAGAATCGACATGATCTATCAAAGCAGTATTCTATTATGATGGACCCACATTCCACACACGAGGTTGTGTCGAAGGAAGTTCTTAGCCTGAACCCAGCATCTCCGGTTAAAGGAGTGTACACCCATTACATCCTTTCACCCCTATTGAAAAGTTTCAGGGCTTCGAATGATTTCATATTTTATTAATAAAGCAGTACGTAACTTATAACAAGCTCTTTCTTTTCAACAAGGTATGGATTTCAAGCAAACAACGATGGATTGAACTAGACCTACAGGCTAGCATAAACCACTTTTCTACGAGCCTAATCTGATAAGTAGCAGAGAATTGAAAGGACTATGTTGAGAGGGGTTCAGGATTGGGATCGAGTCTTCAAACCCAAATAAGAAACGTTGCTTACAAGTCTTTCGTGCTATAAATATAGATCGTTTTTAACAAGTTTCACACCGAATCATTACTTACCCTTCTTCAACAATCAAGTTCAAGCTTGAAATTTAGTCCTAATAACGCCAATATAGATACATTTCATTTCATGGGAAACGTCAATCAGGCCGAACAAAAAAGACACATGAAATTTTCAATGTCGTAGATGACCGATAGAAGTGGGAGGTGTGGAAATGTAGACCAGAGGAAACATTCTGGATATGAAAAGTCTCATATGGGAATTCATCTACTGCAGAGTATTAAACTGTATTTGGTAAAATGAAGAATGGAGATGAATCTGCGCTTGTCTCTACGAGGGGTAGAGATAGCTACAGGAGGAGATAAAAATAGTTGATCCACCTGTCTCAGATTAAGATCGAAATCCATTAGTGTGCGTGTCAAAGCTAGTTCTAGTGATTGACATTTATTTTGACCCAATCTCAGTGAATGATGCCATTTATTCATTTGAACCTGAAAATAAAGTAGAGTATCGTCGATTGTTTTAGCTTCTTAATCATCATTAGGAGGCAACCTATGCAAATCATTTTCATTTTAAATAAGAAACTTTATTTTAAGTCAAAAATCCAGATCCGTAATCGAAAGGTTTCTCTTTGGTTAAATGGCCCAAAAACTTAACGACAACTTCTTTTGTGATTTTTGCAATTTTTGAATCCTCCCTTTGTTTCCATCCTTTCCATTAATTTCTGCACCATAAAACATAAACATAAATATATTATACACATAGGTTCAGTATATTGTTTCCGCATTGAAACCCTCACCTAGTATATATTTCCCGTCCCAGTGTTATATTCTCTTAGATTAAAAAGCCCAGTAGAGTTTCCTTGCTTTCAGAAAACAATAATACAATACAGAATTGAGTGAAAAATGCTTACCTCACACAAGAAATGGGTGGGAACACAGAACAGATAAAAAAATTTGCCCGAAGAAGCAGCTAACCTAAAATCGTGAATCGATAAACCATTTGAAGAGAAGGAAATAAATAAATATATAGAGGGCCTTAAAAGAAAGTCTAATGTAACCAATTCTTTCAATTATTCTTTGCAAACCTAATTTGATCACCGCGTGAAATTTACTATGTGAAATTCTATGTTAGGTGTCAAGTTCACTTTGTGATTGACAATCCAATGCTTCAAGAAATATGAGCATTTATAGATAATTTTAGAAAGAAGGCTGACCTCACATTAGGTTAAAACTTTTGGCCATGGAAATATACAATGTATTTTTATTTAACTCTTTGTAGCGCCAATAATGTTAATTTAAACGTTTTAGGTTTTTTATATTTTTATGTATTTTTTTCCGTTGTTTTTTTTCAAAATCTCACTTAAAATTTACAAATATTATTGGAATTGCAAATAGAATTGGACATCAATTATAATTGCTTAAAAAAAAATTCAAAAATATAGAAATTTTAGATTCATCTTAGGTAGATATATATAATATATAAAGTACAAATTTTTGGATGTGTGCATTTTATGTATAATGCATATTTTTAGTTGAGCACGGTTACATAACTTGGGAATGTTTAATATGTTTTCGGTTGGAGATTTCAACTATGTGGGTATATGTGGGATTAAGGAAGGTTGATTGTATCTATTACAACAATCTAGCACCCCTATATAATGTAAAGTCCTAAGCATTAAGGGGCTAGTTTTGTGAACTTAGGAAGGTTACCTATAGTGACCACAATAATTCTTCCACACACTTCTACTTGAATCTTGTCAAACTTGAACAATATTTCTCTAATGATAAGATTACCAAAGTTATTGAGTGGAGGCACGAGTTGAATTTTGAACAGTGGGCTTCAACAAAATGGGCAGTAGTGGCATAGTGGAATAGTGAGTGGTATGGAAAGGGAAAGATGAAGAAAAATCACAAAGCTAGTGCCTACCAAATCTAGGGCAAATAAAGTCAAGGATATCACTCTAAAAATGGTTGTTTGGTGAATAGTTAAGGAGGAAAGGTTTGCAAATAACATGCCAAAATCAAACTTGATAATTTCAAAAATAGTTATGGTAGTGAGTGTTGGAGAGCCCTATTAGTACTAGTCTTGAATAAGTTGGAGGACATGTTGCCCTACAATGATATTTAGTTATAGTAACAACTTCTTTGATAGTCAGGAATTAATATAGATAGAATTGAGGTGGATTGAAAATATGGCTGGAAGGTAGATTTTCCACTCTCTCCACCCAATTGCAAATCCCCAATGAGACTCTGGCCCATTGTGATAAAGCTAGAAGGGTAGATGCCCCTCAAATAGAGGTGGACTTCAGTGTGCCATAAGACACCTCAACCCTTGATAAGTCACATGTATTTGACATACATCGCTTGTGGGTTTTTTAATATAATTTTAGCTTATAGTGTAACCAATTGGTTTAATCTCAAGCCTAGCCTAGGTTAGTATAACGAGTTACCAATTCCCATAGTTCAAAAAAAGGAATTAATATATGCAAAAATATAAGAATAAAAAGAAAATGAGAAAGATAATCCCCATACAATAATCCCATCCAATTGATAAATTCCCAATCGTTAATCCTTCACAACATATTATTTGCAAGAGATTCCTACAACTATCCAACAACATTAAATGCATGAACAAATTAAGCCTCACATACGATAGAATGATACCTCCAATATTATGTTAATAGTGAAAAATTCAAATAAAATGTAGCCCAAGGGGAGACCTCCTTGATCCAAAAATTATCCACCGTTATAACGGTGAGGGAGATCATCGTATAAAGTGAATCTCTTTTCTTATACAACAAAATGTTATCTTTTAACTAACTCCATGATAAGTCAAACAAATATTACAGTGGTGGAGTAATTAGATCCCTCCTAAATTTGTGGTGGATCACGTTACAATATGTGGAAACTAGCCCTTCCTGACAATTAGCTCCTATCCAAAAACAGTAGTAATACGCCTCAAATAATGCTCTTTGAGGGGATGCATCACCAAAAATAAGCATCAAACCCAATCAAATACATGTTTCCACATAGAATTCACCCTCTGAAACGATGCATGCATGCAACCACTCTACATTTGTGAATTCCAATGTAATCAACACCATAGATTTCTTTTATCAGGAAAATTGATAAACTTGTCACCTGTCACCAAGGAGACATGCTAATAAGTCAATGGAACTACCATTATACTCTTTAGCCTAGTGAAAATTGCCGCAAGCATCACTAAACAAGTAAACCAAGTTTTAAACTTGGTTAGGCCCATATATTGGTTGGAAAATGCCTTCCAGTGTAGGACATCCACCACTTTCCCTATCCTGATGGACTAACTACATAGATAAATGTTCAATATTCCAAGTTAATAGAGCACTCGATGAGAAGATAATTCTCAAAATTCTAAAGTAGAAAGTGGTTCATCTCCCCAAAGAAAATCGGTTCATCTCCCCAAAGAAAATCTAAGGAGACTAGGGTGAATTGGGGTTTCTTGCATTCCATAACTCCATGAGATTGTGTTTGTATGTGTGTGTCCAAGAATAGTAAGAAATGTCTACACCAGTATGGCCTCTTAGAATAAAAAAAAAAAAAAAAAGACCCTTTGCAAATTCACCCTACAAGAATAATGTCCCAAAAATAGGAAGAAGACTAAGTACAAGATCGTGTTAAGTCACATGTGTGGCCCTCCTCATGTGCCACAAGTCTTCCAATAGCAACCTCCACAACCAACCAAAATTAAATAATAGTAATAACAATCTCACTTTAATGTCACATAAAAAAAAAAAAAAATTAGTGTATGAGACCCCCTTATTTGTGGGACAAGGGACTCCCCTTTACATAGTGATTTGATTACTAATATCTATGAAGGTGTAGTCTTAGGGTGGAGGCTAGAGTGGTTGAGAGAAAAATTTTCTCTCTCATCCACCTGGGTTTAATTCCAAGGGACATGTTTGGTATATTGTGATAATGCTCAAAGAGTAGGTGCCCCCACCCACATGATGTATCGACTCTTGCTAAGTCATAGTTTATTAGCATATATGGCTTACACATTGCTGGATATACTCTTGGTGATATAGTGGCAAGCAGAAGATTTTATCTTGGGCATCTCCCATATTAATCCAACGTGTTATTGAATCACCATAGTTAAATTATAAAAAATATAATCTATAGGCTTCCAAATAACATTGGTCAAAGTATCTTGTGAACGTGCTACCCATGTCCGTTTTCTTACGCATGCATGTATGGATTTTCTATATATGTATTTAGGAATCTTACTGAAATGTGTTGTTGGTTTAACCATCACTTTTGATTGTCACCATACTCGCCTTCTAGTCTGTGATGCATCCTTGCTCATGTGTTCCCTTCTTAACTCCATACTTTCATAGGTTTCCAAGGGGTGCACTCACATCACCCTCCATGTGTTAGAACCGTTCATGCACCCTTCTTGACTTGCTGCATATGTCACACTATTGCTACCAACATGGACATCTTACTTGCCTCTGTAAGCCATCGCGGTAAAGGCGATACTATACGAACCATTGCTGGGACTCCTACACTAAACGGTTTGAGGTCTAGCTGGGACTTCTTACCAGGGAGATCCCCTAACATATTGGAAGGTACAACACTGTCAACAAATTCATATGAACGCACATGAATATATGTGTTTTTCTTTAAAATTTGAATATTTGAAACAACCTTGAGTTGACACACAGTGACACTTTGTCAACTAGGGTGTCAGTTTCATCATCAAAAAGAGGAACAATTGACAAGTGGAAAAAATCTCACATTTAGGGCACTTGTTCATAAATATTTATGCATGTTTTTCCACTAAGGGTACGTTTCACATTTCCCAAGGCACAAATTACATATTTGGATGAATTTTGGATAACTTGTCACATTCCACTATCTTCATGGATGAAGAGGAGCTCCCATCCTTTAAGAATATTTTGGATGATTTCATGTCATAGTGAAGGGTCACATGTATAAAAGAAGAACACCATAGCCAAGAATAAGAAAATTGGCATTTGTTTCAGGTGTCAGGGAGTGTTAGGGAGTGCCATGGAAACAGAAGGGGGAAATAGCTCAAAATTCATGGAAATGAATGGATAAGAGTGTGTGATAATGAGTGTTAGTTAGTTTCAAGTATGTTAAGGAGTGAGTGACAAGGTTAGATGTTAGGCAGTGCCAAGGCATGATAGATTTTCATGATATGTCAGGGAGTGATAGGGAGTGACAGAGCATGCCAAGGAATTTAGGGGGTGCTAACACGTTCCACATAGTGCCAAGGGATTGTTAGATGTGCTAGGTGCTATGGCATGTCAAGATCTTAACTTTTTTGCTCATTTGTCTTATGGCCGTAGTTGGACGTGAGCCTTGACATAATAACTTTTAACTTGTTAAGTTGGATAAGTTGAAATTATACATGAGTAGCCTAAGATGAGTTATAGTCGGTTCTTAAGTGAACAAGGCATAGTCTAGTTGTAGTAACAACAACTTGGTCAAGTTGTTGTAGTCGAGGCAAGACTTGGTTGGGTTCCGAAGTCCCAAAAAAAGTAATGGTAGTTGTGAGAGAATTATAGCTAAGGAGTGTTATGGCATGTCAAGTAATGAAAAGGTATGCTAACACATGTCAAGCATTGCTAATCCGTGTTGAGGAATGTTAGGGAGTGTTAGGGAATCACAAGGGAGAACTAGGTCAAAATAGATGGAAATGAACAAATAAGTGTGTGTGCCAAGGAGTGTTAATGAATTCCATGTGTCTCAAGGACAAAGTGTGTTAGGAGAAGGTCAAAATAGGAATTGTAGGCGGCAAGCCTACGATTACAATTATAAGGGGTTGGTCAAAGTAGTTTCAAACAAAGGGAGACTTTGGGTTTGGCACAACATTGTTTTTCTAATGACTTGGTTGGGTTCCCAAATCGCAAAAATAGTAAATCTATCTATGAGGGCATGACAATTATGGAGTCTCAAGGTGTTCTAGGGAATGCTAGGAAGTATTAACACATGCTAGAGAATTCCAAGTCATGTTAGGCATGCTAGGACAAGATAACTACTAAGGCATGCCAAGATGTGCCAGGTGCCAAGGTGTGGTGTGAATGCATGCTAGGGAGTGTTAGGGCCAAGTGCTAAGGAAACACAAGGGAACACTAGTTTCAAATGCATGGAAATGAAGTGGCAGCGAGTTCTAGGTTTGCTAAGGAGGGAGTGGCAAGGTAATCTATGTAGTGTCAAGGCATGCTGGAGTGCTAGGGAAAAATACCAAGATGTTCCAAGTGCCAAGGTGTGCCAATGTGTGCTAAGGAGTGTTAGGGAATACTAGGGAAACATAAGGTAGAACAAGGTCAAAATGCATGGAAATGAATGAGTAAGACTGTGTCACAGGGAGTGTCAATGAGTTCAAAGTGTGTTATGGAGAGAGTGACATGATATGCTAGGCTGCGCTAATTCATGCTATATTACTAGGGTGACATGCAGCCAAGATGTGCCAGGTGACAACGTGTGTGAACATGTGCTAGGAAGTGTTAGGGAGTGCCCCAGAAACACAAGGGAGAACTAGGTCAAATTAATGCATGAAAATGAACAAATAAGAGTTTGTGACAGGAAGTATCAGCGAAATACAGGTGTGCTGAGGGAGTAACAAGGTATGATAGGCAGTGTTAAGGCATGCTAGAGACCAAGGCAACATGCCAAGATGTGTTAGGTGCTAGGATGTGCCAATGCATGCCAAGGAGTGTTACGAAGTGCTAAAGAGGAAAAAGGGATCACTAGTTTTAAATACATGGAAATGAATGAATAAGAGTGTGTGACAGGGAGTGTTAGTGAGTTTTAGGTGTGGTAAGGAGGGAGTGATAAGATATGCTAGGTATTGCCAAGGAAACATGCCAAGATGTGTTAGGTGACAGGGTGTGCCAATGTGTGCCAGAAAATGTTAGGGAGTGCCACATAAACACAAGGGATAGCTAGTTCAAAATTCATGGAAATGAATAGATAATAGTTTGTGATAGGGAGTGTCAACGAGTTCCAAGTGTTGTAAGGAGGGAGTGACAAGGTTATATGCTAGGCAGTGCTAAGGCATGCTAGAGTGTCAGGGCATGTTAGGGAGTGCTAGCATGTGCTAAGGAGTCCAAACCATGCCAAGAAATGTAGGGGATTCTAAAACGTGCCACATAGAGCTAAGGGATTGTTAGATGTGCCAGGTGCTATGGCATGTCAAGATGTAAACTGTGTTGCTTAGTTGTTTTATGGCCATGGTTGGACGTGAGCCTTGACTTGGTAGCTTGTTAAGCGGGATGAGTTGAGATTGGACATGAGTAGACTCAGATGTGTTATAAGTAGTTCTTAGGTGAACAAGGTATAATCTAGTTGTAGAATCTATAACTTGGTTAAGTTGTTGTAGTCAAGGTAGGACTTGGTTGGGTTCGCAAGTCCAAAAAAAGTAAGGGTAGTTGTGAGGGCATGATAGCTAAGGAGTGCTAGGGCATGAAAAGGAATAAGAAGGTGTGCTAACACATGCTAGACAATGTCAATGGATGTTGAGGAGTTTTAGGGAGTGCCAGGGGAATACAAGGGAGAACCTGGTCAAAACACTTGGAAATGAACGAATAGGAGTGTGTGCCAAGGAGTGCCAGTGAATTCTAGGTGTCCCAAGGATGAAATGTTTTAGGAAAAGTTCAAAATAGGACTTGCAAGAGGCAAGCCTATGGTTGTGATAAGGCGTTGACAAAGAAATTTCAAAGAAAGGGAGACTTCGGGTTGGGCACAATATTCTTTTGCTAATGAATTGGCTAGTTTCCCATGTCACAAAAAAACTAAGGTTATCTATGAGGGCATGACAACTAGGGAGTTCCAAGGTGTTATAGGGAATGTATGGTTCCAAAGTCATTGAAAAATGTAATGCTAGCTATGAGGGCATGACTCCCAAGGTGTGTTAGGGAATTCTAGGGCATGCTAACATGTGCAAATAGTACAAAGGCATGTCAAACAAGCTAAGATGAGCCAAAGTTTTAAGGCATTCCAAGATGTGCAAGGTGTGACAATGCATACCAAGGACTATCAAGTCAAGAAAATGGAGGAAAAATATTAAATTACAAGGAAATGAACAAATAGGAGGGTTAATAAGTCATCAATTTACCTTTTCCATGAGTGGCATGCTAGGCACACCAACCTTAGGTGCCAATAGATGGCAAGTGCCAAGTGTGAGTGCATTCTAAGTGCCAAATATTCCTCCTTTACTTCTCATATACTTTCCAATAATTGATCTCAAATAAATTTAATATTGAACCATGCCAAAGCATACCAAGTCATCTCAATACATTAGAAACATGTTAAGACTTGACAAGTGCCAAAACGTGCCAAGTGCCAATGTCAAGGAGTGCGATACATGTTAGAGGGTGTGTTAGAGAGTGCCAATGCATGCTGAGGAGTGTTGGGGAGTACTAGGACAACACAAGGGAACACTAGGTTAAAATGCATGGAAGTGAATGAATATGAGGGTGTGTCAGGGAGTGTCAATGAGTGCTAGTTGTCATGCCAAGGAGGGAGTGACAAGGTATGCTAAGCATGGGTAAGGTATGCTAGGTAATATCAGGTCATGTCAAGAAGTGCTAGAGTGTGCTAGCTAGTTCTCGGGTGTGCTAACATGTGCCAAATAGTGCCAAGGCATGCCAAGACATGTCAGGTGCTAAGACATGCTAGGTCGATGTGCAGGGTGCC